>JACYXH010000228.1:637500-687500 GCA_026745465.1 Lota lota | reverse complement strand
GGGGGCTGCCGGCAATTTAGCGACAGGTCCTCAATCAGCTTCCAGTTACCGTTGCTCTGAGCAGCTGCACGTGTGCCTGCTGACAAGTCTTACAGCGATTTTACACACTGGCTTGTGAAATTGATTTGTGATTGATAGGAATATGGACACACTGCGGACGGTAACAAACCGCCACCGGTGCTGTTGACCAATAAGGTGATACTAATTGTTGCCGGGTCATTCGTTTCAATTGGATTTCACAAGTTGAAAAGCAAATAAACACACAGGTCAAAATAAACTCGAAAATTTGGTTTGCCCCTTTTCCTCTTAGAAAGATGCAGATATATATATGAAAAAGAATGTATGTGTGCGTGTGTGCGTGTGTGTGTGTGTGTGTGTGTGTGTGTGTGTGTGTCTGTGTGTGTGTGTGGTGGCTACATATGGCTGCACATGTGTTGCAGTAGTTATTAAGATCAAGTCGCCCTTGACAGATTAAGTCACTATTGAATAGCATATCAATGATAATACTATAATAGTCATTTATAGCAAACAAAAAGAGATGAGAGTATCCATCAAATAAAAGCTTAATGTAATAGCTTTTCATAAATGAGCAGCCATCTCCTTTATGCTGTCTGAAGGATACGTTTCACTATTCTACACCCTGGCGCGAGAGCAGGATGAGTGTTGCCAGTGTTGTTTAATGACAATAGGAGACTTCAGTCCATCGGGAGTGTTCTCAGCCAACAGAGGCAACCGTTATCTGATGCTGTTGAAAATGGCTTTACAAGCAGCAGCTCAATAACTGTCTGGGGAGCGGGGTGCAGAGAATAATGCTTTGGTGCAGCAATGGTTTTATGGGCTGATCTTCATTCAACATTTTACAATGGGTTTGGGATCTGTGGTGTTTAGTTTTTCTTTGCGCTCCAAACATATAAAAATGTCTCTGGAGTATTCTTTTTTAAATTGTCTTCAGATAGGGCATTAAGTTCATAAACTAAAGCTATTTTGAATTAAGTGGCTTCTGATCCCTTAGGGATAAAAGACGATAAAAACTAAATCGATTTGTACAAATGTATTGTAGTGTAAAGCTTTCTTAAAAACCATTTTGTTTCCTCCAAATGGCGTTGAAATTCATGTACAGAAGAATAGACGGGGATATTGGTTTGAATTTTGCCTGACTCGCTCTATTGAATCAGGTGTTTAACCATAACTGTTTTAACCATTCAGTGGACCCTTGTACTGGACATTATAAACTGCTTTTAACATGCGCTTGTCTGTTATACTTGTATGTTGTCTCTCTTGTATGACTTGATGTTCTGTAACTGTGGACCACGCAAACGAAAACTGAGAAATACTATTATTTGTATTTAATTGAATAGCCCAACCATTAACTCATTTTAATTGACTACAATGGCACGACATATCCTTGTTAAGTCATGTCTCTTTGGGTGTCTGAGAACACAGTGATAGCAGTGGACTCTGATTGCTCCAGTGTTGCAACATACACATTCTTGGCTGTCCTTCTTGATTTCCAGTGCAGGCATAAGAGTCAGACGAGTCTTGCAAATACATTGGGAAATGCAGAAAATGCCTTAGCACAGAATGCTATGACTATTCTGAATGTTTAATAAACTGTGATATTCAGCATATGGATGATTTCATAATGACACTGGACAGTGACCAGAATCCATGCTAGATAAAATGTGTGTACACACACACCACAGAGACAAACACACATACACAGAAACAAACACACACACACACACCTAGCACACACATACACACAAACACCCAGCACACAGACACACATACACACACACACACACACACACACACAGACACACACACACACACACACACACACACACACACAGCTAGCACAGGCACACACTCACAGGTGTGCAGTTTAGCCAGGTTGTGTTCCTCTCACTGCACTTTAATCTATAACTTTCAGGCTGGGTTCACTGAGTTTGTTGTATTCAACAGTCTAGCAAGTTAAGTAGGTTACTCTGTTTCCCTTCCACTCTCCTTCTCAAACAAAAGCTCAGCCTTCACTCAATACAAAGGAGTGTGAGTAATTAAAATAGCCCATAGCTACAAAGGGTGCAAATAAGTTGCCGTCTACTCTCGAATCAGTCACTCTCTCCTCCTTCTCTCTTTACACAATGCAACAACAAAAACACACACCATGTTATTTTGCTTCTTTTAACAACTCACAGTTTTGTGCCACATAAAACAGGGGACTATAACTTAGTCCTTTTGGAAGACTGAAGGCCAGCTATTCCTTTTTTTCTGAGCAGAAGCTAAGCTAACAGAGAATAAAACAAAATGTTGGTCTCTTAATGCAGCGTTGTTGCATGCAGCTAAAATCAAATGTTTGAAACTATATTTTGACCATTTGATGTAAATATAATTATTATAGGCTCTGTCTTTATACAAAAGTGTGTGTGTGTGTGTGTGTGTGTGTGTGTGTGTGTGTGTGTGTGTGTGTGTGTGTGTGTGTGTGTGTGTGTGTGTGCATTCGTGCATATGTGTGTGTGTGTGTGGGGCCACGCACAGCTCCAATACCTCATAAGGTTTGCTGATGATGACACCACCGTTGATGGCCTGATCACCAGCGCCAACGAGAGGCCTACAGAGAGGAGACGCAGGGATCCCTCCTGACATCTCCGTGCCGAGGCAACAACGGACCATCTCAGCCTCAGCAGAACTAAGGAGCTGATTGCGGACTATAAAGCCCTCAGAGGGGCTGCATCAATGGGACTACAGCGGGGGAGAGAGTCAGCAGCATCGAGTCAAGTCATCAGCGAGAGAGCACTCTCAGAGGGTGCTCAAGACATCACTAGCAGTGAGCTACCAGCCATGCAGGACCTTTATGTCTACAACTGTAATGGGCAGGCCCAGTGCATTATCGGGCACCACAGGAGACACCCCTGCTGCTAACTTTTCAGCTTCTAGCCATCTACCGAACGCTACAGGAGTGTCCAGACTAGACCCAATCTGGGACCCGAGACCGCGACTTTTCCATCCAGTCGCAGGTCATTCGAATGCTTAACTGCTGATATGTATTTTGTCCGTTTATTTATCAATTTATTTTGTCATAGTCAATGTGGCTTTGTCAATATTATAGCCACATTGCACAGGCATATATACATGGAATTCAAGTTGAAACAGCCAGGATTTCAAGCATTTCATTATCAATAATGACTGCCGCTAGTGTTTATTAATGTGCACAGGACAATAAACTTCAAACTAAAATATTAAAGCGTCCTAACCACACTTAAAAAAACACATGAACAGCACTAGGATACTATTTGGCGCTGATTTCCTAACGGAATAGATGATGGGATGGGGCAACATATACACCCTTGATGTACATTGTTGCTAATAATGGCCATGCAACAGCAGGCTTTACATAGACGTCACGATGTACAAGCCCTATTTCAGTGCAAATCCAGACAAAGGCCATGTTCAACTGTATCGGGGGGATAATTCTGAGTAATCTGGCAACCTAAGAAACCTGGGTGAGTATATTTTTCGACCAGAAGTCAAACGAACTTGAAGGAGATCCTGAAATTGATTCCAGGATGCACTCGTGAGTTTTGCGTTGAACTGCTAGACGGTGCGACCTAAAAGTGACTTAGTTAGACTTAGTCAATCTGAGTCAACAGTCATGCGTCATACGTTTAAAACCTTGGGTCGGTACCCGGGTAGCCAAACCGAGGTTACAACAATATAGGCACACTTTCTTGGTTTAAACGTGTTATTTAAGGTGTCCGTTGCTCGTAAAGAATTGCTGACAAAGTAAACTGATCGTTTTAAATGCATTTTCAACCAAGAAGTAACCTACGCTTAAATTGTCAAGAACCAAAACAACTGCCTAATTATCGTTTCTCATCTCAGATAAACCCGGTACGGCTAATGTTAACAAATAGGATGAAGGACTTTAAGCCGATTCAGGAACGGTGGGCGACCTTGACGGACAGACTTTATAGGGATCCCAAGGTTGGTATAAAATATTACATCTGGCAAATAATTTATTTATCCCTGCCTATCCCCACTTAATTGTACTGGCTACTTTATGTAAAGATCAGATATCGTCCAATCCAATTATGTATGGTAGTAAACTGATAAGTATGCTGAAAAAATTGCACAGTAAGGCCGCCCAGTCATAAGAGATATAGCACGCCCTCTTGTGGTCAACATGAGTAACTTCATATATACGATGATATGCCTTTCTTCCCTTCTGTTCCTGAACAGATAACCGCGCTGATGAGTACAGGAATAGGGAAATACCTCGACAGCCACCCGATTTTAGCACTGTCAGTGTTGGTGTTTTCTGTCCTTGCTGCAATACCTGTTGGACTATTCTTAGTGTTTGCCCTGATCACCAGTGTTGTGACTGCAGTGGGTTGTGCTGTCTTTGAGGGTAGGCATCTGATCTGAACTATCTAAACATTTTGTATTCAATTCATATAAGGTCAGATGTGTATTGTTAAAATGTTTTTATTAAATATTTGTGTGATATTTTTCTAGTTTTCCTTTTGTCAGTTGGAGGCATGGCTCTCCTGTTTGTACTCTCTGGCATGGCCCTTCTGTCCTTGGCCATCTCTTCTGTCCTGTCTGCTTGTTCCGCTACCACCTCCATCACCTGGCGAGTCCTCTTTACTCCACACAGCGGTAAATCATCATTTTTAATAACATCCCTTTTTGGCACAGTTGGTACTCAATTGCTACCAGGCTAACATTCGGATAATGGTTTGATGGCACCCCCTTAACTTACACTTTAGATGTATCTTAAGCTCACTTTAGTCGCTTTAGATATAAGAAACTGCTGAATGACTCACTGATGAGATTCCCATTCCAAGATGTCTAGAATGAACAAGACAGCTAGCCCATAACTTTGAGATGCACCCTGGGAATGTAGAAAAGTGTTTTAGTGAAAGTCTGAAAATCTGCTGTAAAAATGCAGTATTTTTTCCACCAAGACATGACCTGTGCATTAATCAAGAAACCAATGCAGTCTAGCCACAGGTTGCAATCGAGCAACACTAGTAGCCCTGTAGAAGCTAGAATTTGGTTGTACGCAGGTCTTTATTTTCATACTATTTACATGTTTTTTCCCAGGCTGAGGCGTACACGAGTTCATCGGAGCGCCACTCGTGTATGAAACTTGGAAGATTCTTTTTGGTCACGCACCTCCCATCAAAGTCAGGTACCGAATGGCAGAACGTGGAGCAGGTTAACCCTTTAAGCTGATTACCCCCGACAAGATGGACTGCATAAGGTGCCGATGCTTTATTTATTCACAACAATAGAAACCCAGCCAATTTGTTTCTGATAAATCTTTAATGAAGGTGATGCCATGCAAAAAAATGACAAAGTTGAAATGGTTCATAAGGAATAACTGCATTTTGATGGAGACTGTGGAATAATAAAGGAAGCACTGACTAAATCGAGCTGAAATTTACCCACGTAAACATACGATCAACACCATTTAAAAATGTTAAGTCAATCAACTGTCCCATTGTTTACTAGCCGTACAATCAGTGGATGAACACGGGCTGAAAATACTCAATAACAAAGGACATAAGAGTCTTGGCACTATTGAATTATGAATGTTAGATTAACTAGGGCCAGGCATTTTCTTTGTTGCTGTGCAATGGCTCTGAATGTTTGTGCTCTTAAACCTCTGGAATCTGATCTAGCGCATTTAATCGTTTGCAATAAAATGTGTTTCTAAGGTAACTACACTTTTGTAAGATTAATAAGTAATCTGGAGTTACAGTTTGAAGCAAAATACTTTCAAAGGAAAGAGTCATCACAAAGTATGTGATGCATTTCTAAGTGGCACAATCCATCTTGGAACCCCAAATTACAAAATATTTGATTATGACAATAAAAACCATGTGCCTATAAAAATTTACTCAGTGATTTCAGATTCTTACAAAATGGCTATGTAGCATTAATGCATTATAACAAAATTTTAAAACGAAGCTACAAAGTGATAAATCCATAGTGTTTATGGTCAACAAAATGAATAACCAAACAATGCCATACAACAGAAAATCATCACTAGCCTATAGTAAAAAATAAATACAAAAACTCTGGAAATGGGACATTAATCTTTATCAGGCACCGAAAAGCATTATTCTGATCTTACTAAGACTGTACACTTATGCATTTCATTGTTCAAAAAGGTATTCGTCTCGGAGTCAACCCTATTTGTGACCTTTAAAAAAAAAAGTATACATCTTGCATGTACAAAAAAAAGCTTTCCTCCTATTTGAACAGCAATGGAAAGGGGGTTAAGGCGAAAAAGCTCAACACAGAAATCCAGAAGGGTGAGGTGTTGACCTGGGACGATCTTTGTTCAGCTCTGCTGCTTGTTGCCATTTTACCAGTTCCATCAATAATGCTCTAGATGTTCCCGCCTCCGTTGGCTCCCTGTATCAGAGAGCCTCCGATGGGTGGTGTACCAAGATGTCATCTCCACAGGCCCTGAGTGTGCTGGGAGCTGCCATCTAATGAAGTCCTCCTTATGCTGGCAGGCTCAGCTTCTTCCCCTTCAACACTGGGGATGGGACATTTTACAACTGGTTAATAGTCACGTTAAATGGCAATCATGGCAAATGAGTGTAAAGTTACAACTAGTAACGATTTCTAGTATTCCACCCCTTAAACTGCATAATACTGGTCCCAACTTGGATTCTTAATTAATTTAATCTAATTAATCTAACATTCCAGTATTATGGATCTGGCAGGAGCCAGTATACCTCTCTCGCGCTCTCATTTATGTATATTAGGCCACAGACAACCAACTAACCTTTGGTGAAGTACAGGTAGAAGAAGTCACAGTAGAGGATTGTCTGGACAACACCAGCTACAATCGCAATCATGTCAAAGAAGCCCTCAAAATAGAAACGCCAAATCCAGTTGAAGAGATAGAGGGTCCGGTAGAGGCCCAGGCAGAACAGGTAGTGGGTGGTAATGGTCTCGGCCTCGCCCGTCTTGCTGATCATGAAGAGCTGTGGAAGAATGGCCACAGACTCCAAGTAGATGGAGAAGGTCCACAGGATCTGGTGGGATAGTGCAAGCAATGGAGTTGAGCAAAGAGTGGCAGATGGTGATTTTTCCTTTTTAAGTTACAACTTAGTGACAGTTTAATCTGTCTGAAGCTTCCTTTACGTACAAGAGACTACGACAAACCTCAAGTAAAGAGAAGTCATGGTTGATGAGTACAGAAAGCCCTCCAACTGGAACCACCAAGAACTCCACTCTGAAGCTGTCATGGTTGCCGTCATATGTTGCCTTGAACTTCATGTAGATCAGGTAGACAGTGGCATAGGCACAGCCAATGTAGATCATCTGAGGAAAAGGGCACATTAAGCATTTTATGTTCTTTACTTTTAGTAGAGCGGGTCAAGAGATATTCTTATGGCACTTACCTTCATGCTTGTGTTGTATAGGGAGATGAAGGAGGTGAGGAGATCCAGGTATCGCGTGGTAAACACCAATGCAAAAAGAATCTGACTCTTTCCAGAGATACCTTGAAAACAATTGCGACAGATCAACAGTTTAGAGAGCAAAGAACATCTGATCGGTATTAAGTCAAGATGCACTGAACATCAAAAGGTGATATAAGCAATAGCATGTGTTGCACATGCAAACTTTTTCAAACATATTAGAAAGCCATTTAAGGTGCGCTTAAGTTTTTTTCTTGAGTAGGTTTGATGTCACGCTTTAAGAGATAAAAGATTTCGGTGCGGCTAAAGGTCTGTTTGCATGCTCAGATTGCGATCAGTGACAATGTGAGGTTGAGGAGGTGGCTTTGTGTTTACCAAGGTCGTTTTATATCGATACAGACACAAAATGGATAGCTACACACTCTTATTTTGGTAACAGTAATCTCAGTTTGGTGTAGTTGGGAGGGTACGATTCTTCCGTAGCGCATTCTAGATCGCCACGTCAGAAGTCCTACCAAAAAAAAAAAACTGATTACAGAAGTTAGCGTTAACCTTAATAGATACGTGGACGATCACACTTCCAACATTGTTAACTAGTGAAATGTCAATGTGTCCACTAATAACGCAGTCAATCGACTTGATCACATATGGTTTTAAACATAGAACGATCGCTAGGCTTGATGATTGAAACGCTAACGCTTAGCCAGCTAGCTATACTAGCTAGCTAGTATGCTAACTGACTGTTGTATGAGCATACAGAATGCGTTCCATACAGGCGGTATCAGTATGGCGCTCTAATTAATTGGCTGTGTGCAAAGTACCCAATGCTTAATTTGAATAAAAATGTTGGTTGTACAAATATCGAATATTTGAAATGACTGAGTAGGTCACTGGGATGCACCTTAACGGTTAGCGGCTTGCTCATCCAAATGAATGGGAACTATCTATCTACTATTGACGTCCGTATAAGCTAACCAACGTAAGAGGTAGATTTTTCAGCAACGTTAGCTAAGGCAAGTAGTACATCTGTCTGGTAAGTCAACTGGTAGTTTACCTGCACATGACCTGGTTTTCCATATCTTAAGCAACAAGATAATGATAGCAGCCAGATGAGAAAGGTCTCCTGTTAGTCTGAAGATGTTCATTGTTGCTGATTAAAATAGTTATCCCTTAACTGGATATCCTCTTCAATGTGGCAACGTGTTTATAACACCAAAAACTAAACACACAACTTCACACTGTGCGAAAAAGTCGGTGGCCAATGTAGTGCATTTGGTTAAAAAAAAATATGGCGAGAATCAGAGTCGACGTGGAAGGGGGCGTGTGTACACCCAGGGAGCGGATTTGATTGGGCAGACAAGCCCTCCAGCGAGTGATCGTCTTTGCCCTTGTGTGTTCGTGGTGGAGCAGGACTTTGTTCTCAGTACACTCTATCGTATCTTTTACCATCTTCAATGCCGAATGTGACCACATATGGAATTATTTACGTACTTATTGCCTTACAACTTCAAAAATGCATGATTACCGAAACTCCAATCATGTTAATTTTCAATTTACTTTGTGCAAAATACACAAAGGAGTGGCAAGGATAGTACAATAACGATAGTTGTTTTTATCCACAGTTGTGGGCACCTGATGCTTTCAACCACGTTTACCACTGTTGCAGCTGTAGTCCTTTGCCACGCCTTTGTTGAGCTAGCCTGGAGGAGGGAACCAGGTAAAGCCACCTCTGAACCTCCGAAGTGAAACGTAATAATTCTGCCCAAATAAGGGTTTCCTACACCATCGGTCTCGCCAGACTACTGAAAACGTAGAGGCACAAAACGATTGCGTAAAATCCAATGCCAGCACTCCCTAATTTACGTGGGATATGTCAAATGGTAGATACATATAGATTATTATTATTAACGGAATCGTTTTGAAAAAGAAATGAGGAAAATGACAAAAATTGCCTGCAGAAGATTTCTATTTGGATGTGTTGAATATGATAGAAAAGGATTTCACTTAATAAATGTTAATGTTTTTCCTAATTGTATTCCCTACCTCTTGTATGAATTAATCTGAAATTATATTACTACAAATAACATGGCAGGTTGAGAATGGTAGAGAAGACAAGGCATGCGAAAATCCATTGTACCTGAGTATAATGACAATGAAGACACAACTATTATACAATTCATCATCACATGATATGGGTGGACCCATTGAGTATAGGAAAACATTAAAAAACAAAGAGCTGGGAGCCGAAAGAGCTGGCTCTTATTGTTGAGCCGAGCCAAATGATCTGACTCACTGAAAAGCAGGAGAATGCCCATCACTGCCCGATCAGAACTGGGAAACAATTTTCCTCATTTGTTTAAATCATTTGATTACACTCATGTCACCGCCTAAAGTACATTGCTCTATTGTGCACTGTGTTTGTGGTCAGACTTTAACATTATTCCCAGTTGCAGGTAGAATATACAAGGGGCTGAGCTTCCATTTTCTGGCCAGGGATTCTAGTTTTCCTTAAAAAATAGAAAATCTAGCACAAATATGTAAGCACTGACTGAGGGAAGCAGTGGAGCCAACCATGGTGCTTGTTAAGTTTGATTTGTATTGTCTTACTGATTGTTAAAGACCCCAAAAAACTAAAAAGAAAGCGACTAATTTAATTTAGGCCTGAAAATACTTTGTGAGTTTGTGAGTAGGTTAATGGCATGAATGAAGATTTGAATAGAGGAAAGCTGGCACTAGTCCAATGCTTTGCATAACTAGTTTTGACCATATACCATAAACCTCATAAGATATAAAAGAAGAAAAAAAAATCTAAAATCAAAGTTTTACTGCCATTCTATGACTGCACAGAAGGGGGCACCCCCATGCAGTCAATATTAAGGAGTTGGAAAGACATCCAACAGAATTTAAAACATAACATTGTGGAAGACCTAGGGGTTTTAACTGCAAAACAAAGACAATAAAAACAACCAAAGTAACCAAGAAAGTACCAGCAATAACAACTTTTTTTTAGCTGCAACTGTCTCGCCAGCTGATCCATCTGTCTTTGTAATCACTATGGCAATGAAGGGTGGTAAGAGGAGAGAGGAGGAGAGACTAATAGTGAGCGAGTCTGTAGACAGAAGAAAAGGGATGTGGAGAGAGCAAGAGAGAAAGATAGGAAGAGGGTGGAAGTGAGATTCAGAGGCAACGTCTCGCACTGGGAAGAGGAAGCAGAGAGAATATATTCGAGATTGTGTTTTGTTTGCTGCTGGACATGTATTTCAGATGGGTCACACTGGTCCTCTGCATTGTAGGAGTGAAGGTGGAACGAGTTTGGGCCAAACGGCAGACAGGTGAGCTTTCTTTTCCCCTCTCTCCTCCCTGTATGTATTGTGTCTTATCGTGTCCTTCAATAGTGCCAAGTCAAAATCCAGCAATTCTCACCATGCTCAGACTAAAAACTAGTGGCACCATCATTTATTACATTTTTTCTCTGTCCTATTTATAGTACAGAGAATACTAATACTGCATGAGAAAAGGTTGACATATCTGGGTTATGAGAAGCCATGTACAAATCGAGTCTAGAGCATTGGTTCTCCACTGGTCTAGCCTCAGGACCCACATGGGTCTTTGAGTCATGACCCAACAATTATTAGAATATTTATTCACCAATATTGCAGTGATCAACAATGCCTTCATGTACCGTTAAAAACATTGAGCGAACAACATTGCTGCAACAATTTAGGCTAAACTCAGTGAAATAGTAAATATGAATGGGCTTCATTCTAAAGATGAGGTTTGGCATATGCTCTGCGACCCACTACAAATGCCCTCGGGACACACCAGTTGAGAATTACTGATCTAGAGGACATTGAGCTAGCAAAGGATGCACAACAAGGCACTGATATCTGCCATATCTGTTTCTCCCCTTACCAACACAAACCAGACATTGGCATCAGACATAAAGTATTTAGATTGGATAACATTTATTTCAGATCCAAAAAAGAAATTGACCACGGCGCTGACCATTTTTTCTAAAAATACATGTCTTAGTGTACTCTGTTATTTGTTGTGGCTCGTCCATGCATCTCGTTTGATTTAACCAGTTTAACCTCATCCCACTGTCCAAGGGACCAGTGGGTTGAGAGGTCCTTGCCAGACTACAATATTCCAAAATTAAATTAGGTAAAAATGAACATCTTTTATGCTCAGATTGTAAAACGTACAAACTTGTAAGTTGTGCATGTAAATGTATTTAAAATCGTCCACTTTAATATAATTCAAACCGCAGGAATTTTTATTGAGCGAGTGACCTAGCTAACAATAAAGTCTACCATAAAAGAAAAAAAAAACGATTCCACAAGCATGTGCCGGACTCTAAACATCTAGCCACAAAGAGCCTTCATCAGCTTTAAATTTAGAAGTAGACAGTTTCTTTTCCCTCTTTGCCTCCAAGCAAGACAAGGATCTGTGACAATCCATATCAGCTGGGTTCAACTCAACAGAGACTTAAGTTGAACAAAGGTGCTTGTGCGTTCATGGCACTAATTTACCCCAGCAGGGCAGTGGTAAAAAGCAGTGTGCCTTTTTTCAAGGCACTTCCAGATACTTCCTAACCCTTATCCCAGCCACGAGAACACAGGCGTCAGGCCATAATAGCTATGGTTAGTTTCTTATTTATACATTTAGAATTAAAATAATACACAACAGGGCGAATTCAGTTCAATGCCATGTCCTTTCCTTTTCCAATACTACACAACTTCATCTTCTTATGTATGGTTATACTGTTTTTACTATCCTTCCGTCTTATTTATTATGTCTCTTTCTACCGTGTAGTCCACTTGCAGCATTCCTACCAGACCATAAAAACACAGAGCCCCAGAATAAGTTGTGTGGCAGGTGACGACCTCTGCTCTGACGTCTTAAGAACAATTCTAAGCACTCGTATCCGTTACTCATAATGTGAAACATAGGGTTCCCCCCCCCCCCCCCCCTAATGTTTGCTTCAAAGCATAAAATACGTCATTTACTTTTTAGTTTTCAATTCTCAGGATTAGCATCCTCCATAGAAACGTGCGTGCCATTTTGGGAGTGGCAAAATGTTTTTCTGCCATGGTCGATTATGTTTATGAAAAAACGTTCTCATGTAATGTTTTTTATTTGATGGAAACTCCCCTTGTTATCAAAACAATATTCTCATGTTCTCACACCACTGGATTCCTGGAACTGTCGAAACAGTCAAGAGTTCCATTGTGACTCCTCAAAATCTGGGTACGGCCCCTACCGATTAAAAATCGCCCTCAGGAATCAGCCCATGGATCTATATTGAATTTAAATTGTCAGAGGCATCTGGGTCGTGGCCCTGGGGCAGAGCCAGCTCTAGCAGCCTCTCAGGAAAGGGTGTGTCCTCTCCTCTGCTGACCGCTCTCAGAAAAAAACCTCAAGAAAATGTTGTGGTCAGGTACTAGCCTTTTTACTCAACCATTTCTTTCTTGCTTATATGGATTTATATTTCATTCAACTACAGCTTTGCTTTTGTTTAATACTTTACATCAAGAGCAAGCATTTTTTTTTGTTAGCCTGCATACCCAGATTCAAGACGCAAACATGCTACTGCATGTCCTGCTTGAGTCGTGCTGTAGGCGAAGACTGCAATCGTATTGAAAGCATTTATTAGTGTAGGGAAGCATGAGTAGAATTAACTGATAGAACATGATCTAATAGATAAATAATGACAAACAGTGTTGGTTCTACCCAGCGCTAGTGTGAGAAGTCTTGTTTGACATCAGGCTTCCAGTGCTAAAAGGGAGTCCGTTTGTAGGCTGGGCCTATGTGCGCTCCGTGAGCATATATGAACACATCACTATCCATAGCGACTGGTTTTACGGAGCGCATGAGGCCCATATGGGGCTAAAGCTAGCCCACCACAGCTAGGTGTTAAAGACCATTTCAAAAACACAACAGTTTGCGGCCATGCCTTCAACTACACAATGCAAACGTGCAAAAAGTGTTGTCTACTTTTCACTCCATAGAACGCCATAGATTGCACAGGATCCTCGCCACCGAAACAGTTGGTATGCCATTTAAACCTTTAAAATTTAGTAGTTAAGACTAAATCGCGTTTGTGTCTCGGCCCTTGTTTGGCAAGGTTGAGTCACATATCAATACATTGGCACTGAAAGACAAACAAGAACTTGAAACTGACGGATAATCTTCACAAGAAAACGAATGTTTGAGCGTGGGCTTTCTAGACAGATCAGTAAGATGATCGCCAGAATGTACCCTGCTCAGGTTGCTCTGCTCACAAATAATCAATCTCGCAGAAACGACTAGAGCAGCAGAGACAAACTCTTCGTGGCAGCCTGACTGACCACGGCGTATTTCTAGTGTTTCTGACGAGAAAATGGAGCATGACGGGGTGATCTTCCACGCTTTTTTAGACAATTAATCGCCAGTGGACAACCTCCTGTAGTTCACTGAAAGCGGGAGGTGAAAACAGGGAACTAACCGTACAGAAGGCTTTCAACATCTAGGGTTAGATAAAACACCCCGCGCTAATCTCAGGAAATGTCAGGGTTTATATACAACACGTGACGTCATCGACGTCGTACCGTACTATTTTGAAATTGGCGAAAGACAATATGTTGAATGGTCGTAAGTATTCTAATATAGGGTCTACCCTATTTTGGTCAATAAGAGATCTTGAAAAAATGAACAACACATACAAAGGTTAGCACTATCAGTTGAAGATCTATTTGGCATACATTTGCAACCATAGGACATTTTTACTTAGACTAAAAATACTTCCTCAGTTGCATATATATCCCAACTTGTCAAGCTCCAATTGGTTGTCCAGTTGTATGCTGTCCTGGAGTTCACTCAGTTATATATAAATATGTACAGTATATATGTATACATTTTGACTGTGATGTGTTCTTGTTGTGCTCTGAACAGATAGTGCTTACAGTGGTGTCGAACAATGGTGGGACTATGCAGCCATCGCTGATGGAGAAGCCTCCAAAGCCCAGAGGTCAGCACCAGGTGGAGCCAGGAAGAGCAGGGAGGTCCGTGCGGGAGATCTTACCATAGACACCCTACCAGACAACATGACACACTTAGTGGTGAGCCTTAAATAACACCAGGTCTGCATGACTGCTACTGTTTGTAGACGTTTTGAACTTCTATTTCGAAGTTGTTTAATTTGAGTTTATTAGAAGTTGAACTCTGCCCTCTTCTGGAAGGTGAGTGCTGCGTCACTTGGACTGTAGTCAAGAAATTGAATAGATTCAGCATTTCTTGTCAAACAAAAGTTATTGGGTCCACTTGTCTGCACCTCAGCCAAGGACATTTTTATTCATTCCACTTTGGTTTTAATATGCTTCCTCTGTGTCCTTCTCTCTCTGTGAAAGGAGGACTCTCGTAGCTATTACACACAGCGTAGCTTCGGCCCCGGGGACCGGCACACTGATGCACTCTGGGTAGATATGGATGACCTGCAGCACGGCCAAGTTAGAATGCACGGACTTCTGTCAAACACACACAAGCAGGCTGCGGTGAGTGAAACGCAAGCACATGGGCCAGTGTGTGGCCGACCCACTTCAGTGGCAGAACATTTGACTGTATATGAAGAGGGAACTGGTAAACAAGTCTGAGTGGATAGCAAATGGTGGGCTGTTTTACACTCTAACTGAAAGTCTACTATTATTCTTTATTTCTTCATCCTCATGTAACCTTATCATTCCAGCGCGTCGCCCTGTCGTTTCCCTTTCCGTTCTACGGACATTACCTGAGGCAGATAACCATAGCAACAGGAGGTACTTCTTTGTCTCTTCTCGCAGGGTTGTGGAGGTCGTGGACCTGAGGGAGGCTAGAGGTATTAACGTCATTATGGATTTGAACATTTTCAGGCTTTATTTTCATGGGGGACGTCACTCATCGTATGCTGACCGCTACACAGTATATCGCCCCGCTGATGGCTAACTTCGACCCCAGCTACGCCAAAGAATCCACTGTGCAGTACCTGGACAACGGTAACATCTTGGTCCACGTTTAAGAATTAGGAATGATGCTCTGTCAGAAATAATTACTGACCTTTGACCCTTGGCTTGTGTTGTCCCCCAGGTGAGGTGTTTGTTGTCCAGTGGGAGCGTGTCAGGCTTCACGGTAGAGAATCAGAGGGGGCCTTCACCTTCCAGGCTGCTCTGTACAGATCAGGAACCATCACTTTTAGCTACAGAGAAGTAAGCTTTATTTCTGCGTTTCTGTATTGCCATCATCACTCCCCAAGCGCTTTATAGTTAAACCTGCAGTCCCTAGTTCTCTGTGCCACCCTCCACAGTATTCACCCCATCATCCCTCCCCACACTGTTTATAGCTAAACCTGCAGTCCCTAGTTCTCTGCTCCCCTCTCCACACTGTGTACTTCCATCATCACTCCCCATGCTGATAAGATAGTTAAACTGAAGTCTCAGTTCTCTGCGCCACCCTCCACAGTATTAGTATTACAGCAACACAAAAACAATGTTAATATCAACAATTAACCTTCATGATTACTGAGGGGGATGATCCAGATCGATTTATGATATTGAATGAATTAGAGAGAATATTAGAGAATATTTTGTTGGTAGCAGTTCAAGAGAAAAAAGCACTTGAAAATCAGTATCAATAAAGAGAATAGAACCGATTTTGTGGTAACAGCACACACTCATCATTTGTATATGTCCCATAATGTTAAATGGTTTCAAGGTGGCTGAACTCATTAGGGGCAGATGAACCTATGTCATGTAACTAGTCACAAGATCAAAAACAAAGCAACAACGGGAGCATGTTATAGTTTTTGGGATTGTCTGCTTAGTTTTGCATAGGTCTCACTTTATTTAATTTTACTCACTTTACATTTCTATGTACTCCCTTTTTAGATTCCTTTGTCAGTAGAGCAGATCATCTCAGGTCAGCATCCAGTGAAGGCAGGTCTGTCTGACGCTTTCATGGTCGTGTCACCATCATCTCAGTCTACAGGTCAGTTGTGGTGATGCCACTTTTACCTGCCCTCCATTTTAGCCATCCAATGAGTGCAAAGATCTTGATGTTTATGATTCTATGAACTTTATTTCTACTGTAGATGCAAGAAAACGCACAATCTATGAGTACCATCGGGTTCAAATAGACACAGCAAAGATCACAAACCATTGTGCCTTTGAGTTTACTGCACTGCCAAGTAAGAGATCTCATACTTGTTTTCATGGAAATAAAAAGTGATGAAATCACTTTTAATACCTTCACTTGACTGTTTGTCCTCTCTCTATATATCTCTCTCTCTCTCTCTCTCACACCAGGTTGTCTTCAACATAACAGCTGTGAACTATGCTTGTCAGCCAATCAAACGCTTGGCTGTAAATGGTGTCATGTGCTGCAAAGGTTAGTGTGACAGCCCTGCACGCACACCTTCTAACACTTTAACACACACACACATACACACAAACACATACGCATTATACATGCAAACTGCGATTGGTTCATGCTCATGTGTCTTAGATGTTCGGATGGCATGGATCGACACAGACAGGAATGGCTGGACTATGCCTGTTCAGAGGTGATATAGCTATTCGTTCTGCGTTACGTTTACGCACTTTAACACTCAGATGATACTAATAAAACCAAATAATATAATCCCATTCATCTGCGATGTTGTCCGTGGACAGAGTGACGATATCAAATGTGAGGACTACTCCAGAGGAGAAATTGAGGCCTCCCTTCGTCCCTCTGCCAAGCCAGACCGGGCCACGGTTGGTCCGGTTTTACGCGGCTGTAAAAGTAATGGTGAGGCTGCGTTTTCTCTTAAATATTTGTCATTTTAAATTGTCATATTTATTTCAATATACAGGCAACAATGAGAGCAATGCTTAGACAAAATAAGTTGTGATATAAACAAAATATATATATAATATATAATATAATATAAATAAATTAAAGAAAATGTGTATGACACAAATGCTCAAGTTGTTTCAATATAGGATCAAAACTGCTATGCTTACCAGTTTATGGTTAGTCTCAACTGCACACACACATTAGTAATGGAAAGAACCTTTGAGATCCTAAATGTGGTGTGAACTCTTGCTTAATAACAAGTCACAATCATTTGCTAACAATGTTTTTATCATTTGCATTGCTTTCCTTTCCAGACGTGAAGTCGCCTTTACCAAAGTACACAAACCGGTTTGCTAGCGCAGGCGCTGTGGCAGGGGTCGTAGCAGGCGTAGCACTGCTCCTGTCTCTGGTGGTGCTGGCTCTCTTCATGCACCGTCACCCTACTACCACCTCGCTCCTCTGTCTGGTGGGTAGCGACCAAGTTCAACACCTGCACAGGAATATAACATACACATGAGGGTTGTGTAAGGTGACCAGACGGCCTCGTTGTCCTGGGACAGTCCCCGTTTCGGGGGGCTTGTCCTCGACTGGAGCTGTCCCCGGATATGTCAATTTTTTTTTTAAAGAAATTGGATTTTAAAATATATGAATAGAGGTTCTAGCTTGCTCATGAATATTTATTTCTAGAGTTGGTCATTAGTCTTGTGTCTATAGGCTGTGGAGCGACCCTCCTGAGCGGGGGTCTATATATCGACTTTATACCATAAGCAGGCATGACCGATCATAAACGATAGGCTAGCAATACAATATAGAGTAATGTATTGGCCTACAGTTTTTGGCTGGTTTACCAAAGCTGAATACCGCTTATAGTAAAGCATTAGGCACAATGTATAGTACTATATTTACCATGATAATAGGCCAAATGTCAATGTCCCTTTTATTTTAATTTCAGAATAAATAACATCTGATATTTTGTTGATAAATGGACTGCCAAACTCCAAATGTCCCCATTTTTCATTTCAGAAATCTGGTCCCCTTAGGGTTGTTTGATGTTGCAACTTCCTTACTCTCATGGTTATGTTTTTTTTTTTAGATTGCATCCCATACAAAGAGATTCAGTTCTTTCTTATACATTTTTTTTATTTTTCTGCATTTCAGCAACGCAAGAACTACTGCCCATCCCTGAAGTTCCGCAAGCAAGGACTCCAGACTGGTTACACAGAAATGGAAGGAAACCACGAGAGAGAGATCATTCTGGAGACTGGATCATAATGAGAGGCCAGAATATCATGACAAGGAAACAACTTCAATTTAATGGGGAAATATTATGTTGTAAAATGTGGTTTCCCGAACCCCATTAAATCCTAACAAGTCTACAGATATCAAATTATTGTTTAATTAAAATGTATTTGAGGTCCTAACTGTTTACTGGTGCTATCTACTTGGGTTCCGTTTTTTCTATCTCAATTTAAATAAATAAAAAGAGACTGCTTTGAAATATGCTGCTTTCACAACACAGTGTAACTGACAAAACATATGACTAAAAGTTTTGGTGTGTGACAGAGAGACTCTGGTCGGATGGCATCTTATTCACTCTTGCTCCTTACCAATTACCATTTTAAGAACAGAAAGTGTATAAGAAAAGTGTGAATATAGAGCCATCACAATTTGACGAGCGGCCACGAAAAGTACTTCTACAAGACGGGAGATGTCGCCATAACCAAATAATACATTTTTTTCACCTCGCATAGGACTGAGGCAGAGCACGGGGAAATTAACGTGGCAGATTGAATATTATACTTAAATGTGACATGCGTGTGATGTGAAATATTCAGACTCAAGTTAATTTTAATAAGAGTTCAAAACGATGGACTCAATCTTTGATCGCGCGTGTCTTGCCGTTACACGGCTTCGGTCGCCCCATTTGGATACATCCCTGCACACTTATGTTCTCAACGTATTTTGTACACATACTTACGCAAATACACGCAGACCAACTCTTGGGTATGAATGGAAACGTTAGAAACACACGGAAAGTTTATGAACCGTAAACCATGACTGTAAAAAAATCGAACCTCCCACATTGCATGTACCCTTTCTCCTTGGGAGCGCGTAGCTACAGAGAGCAGCCGAGCTTGCGCGTTCCGTGTCTGACAGCCAGCTGTGCGGTTAGAACCACAACAACACCCTATTGGACTCAATACTTAGAGCCGTTGGATACCCATCGCACGCGTGTCCCATAGCCGGTGTTTTCCTAATACTCGAATTATATATCTACACCTTAATTAACATTGCCCGTTTCTTAGCTAGCTAGCTAGAAGAGCATTCCCCGAACATGAATCCGTTGTGTGGCAGATGTAATCGAGTCGTGTACCCCACGGAAAAAGTGAATTGTCTGGACAAGGTAAGCCAAATAAAGCATTCTTGCCTTTGAAGCTTGAGGCACCCGCATCCTAAGTACCTCAGCTATTTCTGGACTAAAACGTCCATGAAGCCTCAGTAATGGGAATTAATTTCACAAGGCACATGACAGGTATGTCGCTAGCTATTCTGGCTAACATAGGTTATAGCCTAGCTAACGCTAGCCAACAAGTGCCCAGCTAAGATAACAACGGGGATTGGTAATTGTATTGAGGTATTTACGAAATATATCTAGTAATCGGTACGTGTCTGAAACTGGTGGTTGTATCTTTTGCACCCGTAAAAAAATCAATTTCAGGCCAATCTTGTGTGGGCCTGAAATGACTGGCAGCTTGGCAATCTTAATGTTTCGCAACCTTTCCTTTTCTGTGAGTCGATTGTGTATATATATATAAAGACTCAGTGGAAACGAACTATTTGTATAACATATCACACTACGGATAGTTTGGTTCCATGAGCCAAATATGTTGTAGCCGATGCCCTGGGAGGACATTCGTTGACGTGCACCTAAATGTGTCCAGGTGCCAAAAATGAGATCTCTCAAGGAATGAGTTCAGTTAAGGTGGCAATCTCATCTGTCGGGTTTATGTTATTTGTTTGGACGTCACCAACACTTGGTATGATGTGCCATCCATAGTTCTATAATAGATATGAGAATGCGACGAGGTTGTGTATAGTAACACACTTTGCCAAACGCTATGCTGAGTCTGTTTATTGTGTTGTTGAAGTAACGTTAGGTGTAGTCCCTCATTCCTTGCAGCATGATTATAAAGTCTGATATTATTAACAGAAGTACTGCACCACGGCAAGTTGATTATTTGTCTAAACGGAATCCGAATGGACAGTGAGGCTTAATCGCTGTCAAGAGATTCTTATCTTGTCGAGTGAAAAATGAAGGCCGTTGTGGGGAGAGATGAGAGTCCAACAGAAAGCACATTATCAAAAGAACCGATTCTATTTGAGCCTGCATGCCTTGTGTGTTAAATGCATCATGACTCACGTTTTTGGAAGTGAACTGGAATGTAAAGATGTGCATTCATATTGGTTGCTACGGGCTGTATAACGCAAGCAAGGTCTAAATGGCGTTTGCATTCGAGTGTTTGAGCAAGAGGGTGATTGATAAAGCACTTATCAAAAGTAGGAGTAGCTATTGCCCTGGAATCTGCCTGGAGCAGTGTGCATTCCAGCAGCCAGACACTCCCATAAAACGTGCTCTGTCAGAGGCCTGCTGGGCCGTTTTCTGCTCAGAAGCCCAGAATTGGAGTGCATCTTTGCTGCCATTCCCCATCAGTTCTCACCTCATAGCCCCAACCAAACCAACCTAGTTATCTTCCCTTCTCACAGGCAACGGCTAACTATCTCATTTAGCCGAAGCAGCTATGGTCACAGTGTTCTTTGTTCTTTTCCAGGGATATCTGATATATCCGGTAGGGAACAGTGATCTGCAATTTGCGTAGCTACCATTGAATACCTCTACCTGACTGTTTGCTTCAGTAGAACCGCTGTGGTGAGGCCTCTCCATAGAGCCTTGTTTGTCTGTCAATCTGCATTCCACTACAGCAGGGCAGGGCCCCTCAGCAGCAGAAGGAGGTAGTGGTGGTGGTGGTGGAGCAAGCAGATGAGGACGTGTAAAGACAGGAAGTGAGGCTTACATCTAGTGCTGCTTTTGCTGCTCACCCTCCTTAAATAGTATGGTTGTTGGGTGCTTAATAATTGTGCACTTGTTGAATTGAAATTACAACAATAACAACTATTTAAGGCTCAGTGGCATCAATGTGGCTGCAACAGAGGATCACTGTTTAAATAGAGCCTGTCAAAACTGGAGAGCAATTATATTATTAGTGGAGAATGAAATGCAAATCTTAACTAGACAATAATTTAATGTGTAGTGCACTCACTGTTGCTAGCCTATATTTTTGGAGTTTGGAGTGGAAGCTCTGTGAAATATACACAGTTTATACTTCAGCACAAAGTCAAGATCATCTTTGTTAGATGTCTGCTGCTGCTATCTCATCAAATAAATGTCCTCTGTAGAAGAGTGTGAAATGGGCTGGGTTCTTGTTGCACCTTCCTCATCAAGCTCAGTCTTTTTTTCTCCCTTCAGGCAAGGCTATCTTCCAAAACCCCTACATTATTTCACAAGCTTTATTCATATTTAATTGTGACACACAAACCCCTATAGATTGGGTGTAATCAGTATGTACATGGCCAGAAAAGCGACCATCAACTCCATGAGAAAATCCTGTTTAAAATCTCTGGCCAACAATATGCCGGATGCATAGAGATGGGTCTTATAAAAGTCAATATATAAATCCAGAGATGAGTGTCTCGGTATTCTTCTAGAGCAGACACTACGTCTGTCATAGGATCTCCATAGGAAGTTTTGCAGCGCGATGCATTATGAAGAACAATTTGTTTATGCTTGTTTGTGCTTGAGTTATATAACAGACATAACATGCAGATTAACTCTCGACAATTAGCTATCTGAGTTTATCTTTGATAGTGTATATGAACATCCTATTTATGGTAGTTATTTTAATATAAACAGTAACTGGTTGAATAACATACAATGTGTGTACAATTCATTAGAATGTCAACCTAGCCGAGATGCAGTTGTCTAGTAGGTACATTTCCATTGATTGGCATCAATCAGTAAATTTCATCAACTTTTGTAACAGTATTTGCATGGCAACGTGCAATCTTAATTTGATGTATGAACGCCATCCGTGTTTTAGACTATTTCCTGTTTAGACAGCTGCCCTCTAATCCCATGAAACCAATGGAAAATGGTCAGAAGGTCAGAGGAAAATTTTTCCAGTAATGCAAAGTCTGTGCGTTTTCTGTTGGATCGAAAGAGAAGATCTGAGTTAAGCTATGCAAAAATGCAAATGCAAATGCCCGACGTAACTATGGCCTCACAGGTGTGTGTGTGTGTGTGTGTGTGTGAGAAATATAGTCCTTTGTTCTTACACAAATACTTGTTCTTAAATTCCATTCCTATTCTAATTGAGTGTCTTACTAATGAGCATCAACATTTAAAAGGGTGCTTTTTTTTTACCGGTTGATTTTGATTCTGACCACACTTAATTCGTCTATTCGATCTATTTAGCCAGGTTATTATTACTGCTGCTATCTCATGCCCACCAAACGCATATTATGCAGCTTAAGGAAACCTGCAGTCACCTCCGGACGATTCTGACTCGCCGAACATGGTAACCATTCTTGAACCGAGTAAGTCTTTCCTGAATGACTCCCAACTTCCCATATGTTGACTTTAGCAATGAGGAAATATGACTCTTTAGCAATGAGGAAATATGACTCCTCGCTCTGACCTGCTTTTGGCCACACCTTCATGTGGAACAGCAGAGACAATTGTGTTGACAGATTCCAAGCAGAAAATAAAGCGTTATTTGAATCCATATGGAGAGCAGCAGGCCGTGGCGATGTGTAGAGGAATTTGAAATGATATATAGAGACGGTTTATGCCAACGAATGTTGAATGGCAAGTTCAGGTTGTAAATTAAGCCCATGCTGTTCGCCTGCTGGCCAGCATAGAAGCCCTCCCTTGACCATAGTGGAAACTAGTGGCATCAGGTAGACCCAAAATTACCTAACCTCATTTTTGACAAGTTTCTGCTTTTGGAACAAGCCAGATGTAGGTCTCGAGTCTTCCAGCCCAAACCGTGTTGGACAGGATTGTATGTCTACCCCCCGTCTCTCTCTCTTTCTCTCTTTCTCAGGGTCTCTGTTTCTCTTATTAATTGGAACTATACAGCATAGTTATAGAATAGCATAGTAACACTAAAGCCAATCGACAGGCAGAAGTAATTGAGTTGAGGTTTATTTTTAGGCTTGAGTTATTTGACTTTGGGGCGTGACGGTATGAGTGAGTCAAAGTGAAAGAGAATGCCTCACATGTTTTAAAGTACCTAGCACAGAATAATAACAATATGATGAGACATTTTGGTGACATGATAACATAAAATAAGTCTGTTGTTGTCTTTGTTATCATTTTGATTAGGGTTTGATAAAAACAATTCTCCAAACATTTCCAAGGTAACAAAGTTTAAGGGTCACTTGCCTTCAGAGAATGTGACACTAGCTAGGACGAAAATGTGTTGGATAAGGTGTGTTAGCATAATTAGAAACAATGCTGTTGGTGTTCTGCAGAAATGTTGTTCTGCATTTGTGTGGCTTAATGTTCATGACATCTAGCCATGCTATCCACAGTCAATCCTAGCTGATTAATGATAACCAACACTGTTAAGTAGACCTGATTGTACATCAAAGGAGCTGCTTCTGTCTTAGATAAGCCCACTGTATCACGGGGATTGACATGTAAAGTAGTCATTGGCTTAGATGTACGATTCAGTCTATTCTGTTCTGGTGTCTTCTCAGTGTGAGCAGCCCTCATGGACTTTGCATTTTGGACTCCCAGAGAGTGGTGAGCGAAGATCATTAGCGTGGCATCCCTGCAATAAACAGGAAGGCATAATGTGTACAATAAAAAAATAAAAAATAAAGGTTGCCCGTGTTGTGCCCTGTGATATGACCTGTGTTTGTGGCAAGTTTTGCCAACCGCTGAACAGTGTGGGAGGACATCCCACACATACACACAGACAAACATTTGCCCCTTTTAGAGTACGATTTATTGTAAGATGAGTTGGCATAGCCCGATGCTTTCACATGGTTATAAAACATTTAGAAGAATGGTCTGTTTATCCCAACATGTCTGTATCTCCAGGACTCCCTATCGTCTCTTCCTCATCTGCCCCACTGTGTCATTTTCCTAGATAACCAATAATTACTTTTGCCAGCCTTTTCTTTTGTGTGCTGCAAAGCCAAGGTTTTGCATTCTGTATATACGAGGCAGATGGCATTGCTAGATTTGGTAGGGGAAGAAGTAGCTGTACAGTAAAACAAACCCCCTTCCTATGGCAATGAAACTAGCAAACTATTGCTGATGAGTTGGTTTAAGACCTGCTGTCTGTTAAACTCCAGTCTACCTGCTGTAGCAGTGATAATACTCTTCTACCATAATGGAGTTGTGTGCGTGTGTTTTTTGTGAAATACTACACAACACAGTAAAATAGTACCTGGAATGCATGTTTTTTTAAACAATATTTTTACTTTAACTACAAAACATGACAAGCATCAACATGTTGCTTTGTGTGTTTTCTATTGATGGAGGACACCTGGCTACATGTGTCAAAAACGAATTGAATGAGTCCCATTCTTCTTGTTGTAGTGTAGTGGGACGGGATAGTTGATGACAGAAGCAGGCAGCACTGGGTTTGACCCCAATGTCAACAGCTTACCTGTAGGCGTCCTTAAATAAGATGCCAAACCCCCACTAGCTCCTTAAAGATCTGACTTCACTGTAGGCCTGAGTCGTTTTGGATAAAAGGATCTCCTAAATGACTAGATAGTGGCTAGACGTGGATCCCTTTTGAAGCGGGTGTAGGACTTAAGTTCACCATGAAAGCCATCTTTCAGAAACCACCTTTTAATTATAAGGATCTTAAAGATGCTGTAGGTAAGATTGGAGAGTTGTAAAGAGAGGGCAGAAAAGAGATTTTGAAACTAAATGACCTGAAAACGTCCGCTCCCTCTCTGCTCCCTCCCTCCCAACAGTGCACCGCCATGGAGAAGTGTTGCGTTCTCGTTTCATCAGTGGCACCTGTGATTGACAGACAAGATGAGCTCCCTGAACCAATCAGGGAAGAGATGCCCTTATTGGTCAGAAATTAGCCTGGAACAGTCTACAATCTAAATTGGCTCACAAAGAGGCAGGTGCATTCAACTTGAAACAGATAGTCTCACAGAACATTTCACTCACTAATGGATGATGGATGGCTATGCCATTTCTAACAAATTACACACAAATAATGGCTCTTAAATCCTGAGCACCAGACATCCATGTATTTATATCTGACCCTATCCATAGTCCACCACATTAGTGGTTCAAACCTAACTATGCCAGTATATATGGCATGGGATATCAGAGTACTTCTGTTGATCTTGTGTAATCGCTGGTTTTCTGTCCCTGCCTACTTACTGAGACATCAGAATGAAACCATCTCTCTTCAGAAGACCTAGCTAATCCCTGCTTACAACAGTTGTTGCTTTAAAAGTGGCTGGTGCTTTCCTGTGCTTGTCGGGGGAAGAGAAATGGGAGAATTTCGTATTCGGTTGTAATGCACTCAGGAACGTTTGCATAGAAAGTGCTTGAAACGGGGGTTTACTCGCTGCGTTCAGCCCATTTGTTACCACCAGCCTTTAGTTTTTCAAGAGGTTCTGGGGCTGACTGGGCATGCAGGCACTAAGTGAAACCCTCCCTTACTTACACTCGCACGTGCACCGTACACTGAGACACATAGCCTACATACGTGCAACACACAGACACTCACACACTTGCCCTGGAGCTGTGCTGATGCAGGGCGACAGATCTGGTTTTGCCAGGCTCCGGTTTTCCAGCTCAGTACCGTATCCGGCCTCAGCATTGAGGAGGCTGGTCTGGAGCTGGGTCAGGCATGGCCAATTTCATGCCTTTTTTTCCTTGCTTTCCTCTTGGGTTCTTTCCCACCCCACTTTGCTGTAACGCTATCTTAATCCCATTTCTCTCTCTCGGTTCCCCCTCCGTCTGTTTCCATTGGCATGTATGACTCTTGGGCTCTCTTCACCTGAGTCATTGAATCCTTGGTGAGGTTGTTGGGGGGGGGGGGTGGAATGTGGTTTAGCAGGTTACTCCAGGTTAGGGATCTGCTGACCGAATATTGTTGGCTATATAAGGTCCACTCTAGAAGAAACCCATGGTCAATATTTACCCTTGGAAACAAGGACAATGGGATCAAAGTCTCAGCATGACTCAACTCTCTCGCTCTCTCTGTCCAGCTAGCTCACATTAGCTCTATTTGCTCCATTATCCTGACCACACCACTGTTCCAGATTAGCGAGGTGCTCAGGTGAATTGGTTCTAGTGTTGGGAGTTCAGAGGAATTTAAAGTAAGTGGCTTTTACTGTGTTAGAGCCTTCAAGATTGGCACCATGGCAGCAGCAAATCAGCTTGGATAGAGATGAGAAATGCATACACACAGAGATCACAGCGGGAGAGAACGGGAGAGGGTTAATATGTTCGTCAGTGGTTTCTCAGTCACCGATCAGGTTGCATTGAGGATGTGGTTTGCGTCCTAGGTCGTAGTTCCAAGTTTCACCCAGGGCCTGAGTTCTGCAGTGGCCACCTTCTTTCTCCATAACAGCAAACCACTGCTGTGCTGTTCAACCACAACACATACGACTGCACATCCGCTCACAAATGATGCACACTCTTTATCACGTTGTGGTCACGCATCATCCATGCTGGTCTCAGACATCCAGAGAGGGGGAACAGACTGGACTATTGTTATCTTCTCAGCCTTTATAATGTATAGCTGACAATGCCTTTGAGGGTGGAATCATGATTCCTATGTCTCTATAGGCCCCATGTTAATAATCAACCCGTATCGTATCGCTGCAGGACATGATGGATGAAGGCCATCAGCGTAGCCCTCGTGTTTGCCCCGCGGCAGACAACGTGGAACTGAAAGTGCGTGGTGCTGGCTGGCACTCCCACCCTGATAGGTGGAAGAGCGAGATAGAAAGGGAGTCGCCATGCTGCTGGGATGTTTCTCAAGCATTTCCTCTGCCTCGGAAAGGCCTGTTTGGTTTTACGATCAGTATTTGGTGTGTAGGCAGTTTGTGTTGAGAGACTGAAAGAAGGAATGGCATGGCAGGGGATGGCAGAACGCCCTTAGGCCATGTTAATGAGGACTTTCTTTCCCTGTCTTCCTCTCTCATTCTCTGCACTCCTCCCTCCATTCCCTTGGTGATAGCAGGAGCTTTGCCAGGTTATTGCCTCACTCCCTTTCTCTCTGCTCTCCTGTGCTGTCTTTCTGTCTGTCTCTCTGTCTGTCTGTCTCTCTCTCTCCCCCCCCCCCCTCATTCCTTCCTCTCTCTGATTCTCCCACCCATCCTCATGCTCCCTCACATCTGCATATACGTAGAACAAACCGCTTCACATAAAAACAGAAACGTAATGACAAAATAATTACTATCACAAACATACAGGGAATACAAAACAAATAGCACGTTAAGTTATCGCGCGTTAGCCAACCTCGACATGCCAACTTTGTGAGCCAGTGGAGAAATAATGACCGACCTATTGGAAATACCCATCTAAACAATTAAGATGCAAATTCCATCGGTGGGTGATGGGATGGTGAGGCAGGGGAGCGTAAGTAAGTGGCCTTTAGAGCGAGGACTCGATGATATAGTTGTGTTGGGCCTGCCTCTGACTTGTGTCCCAGTGGAAGTGCAACTGATGGTAGTTCCTCTTCGGGCCTCCCGTGTTCCAACGGCCATCCTCTCCTTGCCTCACTGTGCAGGAGCGCTTTCTCTGAAAACCCTGAATGACAGCATTTTGATCTCACCATGTTGTTCTTCTTCCTCTCTTCCTGTGTCTCTTCTCTCTGGACAGTACTGGCATAAAGGATGCTTCAGCTGCGAGGTCTGCAAAATGACTCTAAACATGAAGAATTACAAAGGTTTCGACAAAAGGCCATACTGCAACGCGTAAGTGTTCCCCTACTGTGTGTGTGTGTTTGTGTGTGTTTGTGTGTGTGTGTGTGTGTGTGTGTGTGTGTGTGCTACGAGTGTGTCTGTTGGTGCAATTATGTTTTTATGCAATGTTGGCATCATGTGTACGGGGTTTAGCACACGTGTGAAACACATTGACTCAATCTGTAATTTCTTTCAGCGATGCGTCCCTGAAAAACTGACTCTCCAAAGATTCTCTCTCCGGTGTCTGTCTGTGTTTGTGTGTGTTTGATTTTGTGTATGTGTCCCACCCCACCCCAGAGGAAGGAAGTGGTGTGGTGTTGGAGACAGCACACCCATCCCATCAGTTCCAGCCCCCCCCCCCCCCCCCCCCCCCCCAGGGAGGAGGGGGGGAGGGTCAACAAAAGAAATTCCTTAAATTCCTCGCCACTGACACCGTGGCATTACCCCACGTGCACGCTCCCTCACTCCCTCGCACCGACGACTGGAGAGGAATCCGTGGAATCCCGCTCCATAGTAAAGCTGACGGCTTATAGTAAAGCTAGCAATGATTTTTATTTTTTTACCAAACCATGGCCTACTGGCGTTGTTGCCAACTTACCTTAAACCCTACCGGTAAATGGGGCTTGTGTTGTGCTTTTTAACTTTTCAAAATTTCTTAACAACATTTTCCACAACTACTAGTGAAAATATAAATCAGGGAAATACAACTACCGTATTTTTGGAAAATAAAGCTTGTATCCCGATTTTACAAACCAAAACTAGCTGCGGCCTATTTTCCGGAGCAGCTTATAGATAGATTTTGCAAATTTAGCTGTTTTCAGTGATTTGCGCTCGAGTGATAAAGCATGAAGTGATAGCATGATAATGCATGATAATGCAAGCATGATAATGCTGTCACGATGTAAAGCCCATATTCTCATTTACATTAGAGATTTGCGAGTTAAATCTGTTTAAACGACTGAACCATCCAGTCGTTAAACTAAATAAACTAATATTATATATAATAATTCTTGTCCGTTCTCAAGACAAGGTTTTCCTTCTGCGTATCTACGCCTGGTCCTGCACATCTAGGTCAGCGCATTTGCCTGTGGCAGGTGTTCTCCAACCGCCATCACTTCCATATAAAATAGCTCTCTCCTCCACCTTCCCTGCCATTTCCCCATTCTGTCAAAGACCAGTGAGATGGCCACTTACTCCCCCCCCCGCCCCCCTAGCCCACCATGTTTACTGGACACGCTTCCGTTTGTTTGAAAGAAGCTCGGTTGGTGTAAACACCCATTAGGAGAAGATTCCTCTCCCAAAGGAGAAGCCACTCTCTCTGTTATTAGCTTCTGCGGTGGCCAGAGTTTATCATTAGGTCTCAGGATCTTCGGACTGTTTGTGTTTTTATACTTAATGCCCACCCGCCCCCTGCCATGAGAACACGCCCTGATTAGACAGTGGAGTCACGGGAGAGTTGTGGGAGATTTTGGGAGGGCAGATGACTAGATTGGAAAATTCTTCCCCTTTCCTCAGGAGACTGGGGGAGCCGCTGGCGCCGCTGGTGTCTTTTTTTAGCCACTTGTTTCAATGCATGGACGCCGTTCCTTAAAAAGAAAGCGCAGGACTTCCAAGCAGTCTTAAGTGTTAACAGAAATCAAAACCGTGCCTTGATGTAGCGTTACTGCTTCATCATGCTCCTGTAAGCCCACACTCAACGCCACACAGTTGATTTTAAGTCAGCTCTCTGACACCGGGTGTTATAATGGAGAGAGAGCCTCCACCCTTTACCACTCTCCATATTAGACGTGGCCAGGTTTCCTGCTATTACAGGAACTAGAAATGGAGAGAGAGAAGTAATATATATATATATCTATATCTATATCTATATATCTTCTAGACTATGTAATGGTTTGTGATTGTGTTTTAGAGTGTATGTAAGTGTGGTAATTTTGCAATATGGTAACCCTCTTTTTGATGACACACTTTCTGAGAATGTGGTTCCATTCAGCTTTGCTTTGTTGGGCCTTAGTCTTGTTACGCAACAAGACAAAACAACAGAGGACAACATGTTGGCTTAATAATAAATAAGGATGATTTCTTTGTTTAAAGTGCAACACATTAAACGGAAAACATCAAGGCATCTTTAACTAAACCTATTGCAACCTTGGGGTGTTTGTTGAAAATTAACCAGTGTTGAAACTTTGCGTTATCCAAAGCAACGCAGTTGCATCCGATTCCATTGAAAAAATACAGAATGTTGCAATGTTTGGTGAAAATGCAGAGTCCATGAAAAGTGGGAAAGAGAGGGAGGGGTGTGCACATTAGACATTTCTTCTTTCAAGATGAATGAATAAGTGAACGATTTTTTGCTGCTGGTTACATGAAGCAATACACATGGTGTACTAACATGGTGTACCAATGTCTGTCAAATGATCGGCTGGAACTTTACTTCCAGAAGACGAGGGCGGGACTAGCCTGAAACGCCACCTGCTCCGACTTTGAATCAAGATCTTCTCTCCTCCACAGTAGGGTGTGTGTGTGTGTGTGTGTGTGTGTGTGTGTGTGTGTGTGTGTGTGTGTGTGTGTGTGTGTGTGTGTGTGTGTGTGTGTGTGTGTGTGTGTGTGTGTGTGTGTGTGTGTGTGTGTGTGTGTGTGTGTGTGTGTGTGTGTGTGTGTGTGTGTGAACACGCATGTGCCTTCCAACCCAACTACATGACCATCATGACGTAAAGCCCATTTTAGATCAAAGATTTGCGGCGAGACTGCTTGCAAAATAATCACAAGGTAACGCTCTGCCTTTCAGGTCATTAGCAGCAAACATGAAGCTGGCTGAGGATTTTAGGCCAGGGGGCGGTAAGATGGTGATGCACCAGCTCAACCAGGGCCTGTGTTTCACCTGGAGAGTGATTGAATGATAACGCTGTGCTTCTCGGCAACTTAGAAACAGAATATCAATGCAGTGATCTTTCCTGCGGTACAATTCCCCCTTTTGAACTAACCAGTTCACAGCCGTGCAACTTTCTCTGCGATGTTCTGGGGCTGTTTCGTCTTGTCTTTAATCTTTGATCTGAACTGGGTGTTAATCATGCATCTCTATAGTACGTATTGACAGGCCTGAGTTTTAGTTTTTGAATGCCACTGACCAATGTGTGATACTAACTAACATGTAGCCTGATTGAGGAGTCACAAGCATGCCTTTACTCACACACACACACACACACACACACACACACACACACACACACACACACACACACACACACACACACACACACACACACACACACACACACACACACACACACACACACACACACACACACACACTGCCTTAAGAACAAACCTCACTATGCAGGCCTACGGAGTCATTGTAGGCTACATACCAAGAAAGGGCTCATGCAATAATCATATTATTACACAGCCTTGTTCAGAACTCTATTCTGATGGGTCAATTCCGGCGTTCACTGGTGTGGTTATTTCATAATGGCAGACCGCTACTATGAGAAACACATCATTGCCATGGACACAGTTTTCCAAACTTAGAATCTGTCAGACTTGTTTTTCTAGCGGAAGCAATGAAATCATTTTTAAATCAATAAAATAATGTATTATTATTATATATTGTGTCAAATTATTGATTTCTTTACTAAGTAGCTGTGTAATAAGCGGGATAATGAACAGTGTTATTGACAGGTTATTCGCTAAATGAACCCCTTCACGGTCATGGGGCTACATCGCCCGGTCTGGGTTTAATTCACATTATTATCCCTTGCATATAATATATGTATGTAATATAATACCATATGTGTGTGTATATATATAAGTAGTGTGTATCCAAGTTTTTATGCAGTTATTTTTCAGCCCTAAGTGATGTTCTATAAAAGCCAGGCTGGGTTGAACCACACCACCACAATCCAGTCACACCCAACTCTATAAATAAAGCCCCCTCAGATGGTATACAAACATCCATTACCCAACAATGTAGGGTTAGCCGCTCTTAGGGAAGCCATGCTGCTGCAAACATCAGCAGCAGCTGCTGTTTTGAATTTGAATTGATTTGATTTGAACTGATATGAAAGCAGCCTTTTGTTCTGCAAGCATTATCAGACGTACTCACCATTGTTGAGAAACATGCAGGGTCTGATATGTTTCGGAGGGCAGGGTTTGACGTTTTGAGTTTTGGATTTCATCTGGCTGCCATTAGGCTGTAACATCTTGCATATGCCCATTTGAAATGATCATTTGTGATCTTTGTTTTTCACAGTGGTTGATGTGCTTGTTAACAGTTATGATCAAGGATCATAAAATGATGATCTAAGGAACTTCATCCACATTCCTTGCATTGGGCCACACATTCATGGTCCAGGAAACAACTCAGGGATGTTATTCTGTTATCTTGGAAATGATAAACATCCTACTTTCAGTAGTAGTAGTTTTGACTTCTACAACTTCTGAGGTTATATGAGCTGCTGGCTGAGTTTGAGAAGGCCTCTGGAACCGCGGTGAACCTGTCTCCACAGGAGGATGAACGTAGATCTTGATCTTCATCCAAAGACGCGTCTACTGTGTAAACACAGTCGCTCGGGTCAACGTCAATAAATAGTTGCATAAAGCAGTCAGTCAGCGGCCCACGGGATGCAGCAAGGTTAGTGGGCGTGTCCAGCTGCACCGATGTTTGACTGCACTTTGATTAGATTAATGCGAGTGCGGTACACACCGAGATTCCCCTGAAATCTCTTCAGAGGGCCTTGTTTTCCCGCTCTGCTGAAGGGGCAGCGAATGACATCACTCTCACACACACACACACACACACACACACACACACACACTGAGCTTTTCACTCTGTGTGTCGCTTTGTTGTCCAAAGTTATTTTCGTGTGTCTGTGTTGGCTGTGCCTTCTCCGACCTGGAAGCAGTGGTTCCCACACGTCCCGGCCTGCCCGCACCTCTTCTTCCTCACACAGGGCACCGTGTGTTTTGCTTCACAAGGCCTTTTATTCTACAGGGGGGGAGGGAGGGAGGGAGCTCACCGGAAAATACCTCCTCCAATAACAAACCTACTCCCTGCGTCCCTCACACTCAGTGCACTGTTCGGAGGCCTGTCCATTTTTGGTGTCTTTGTTCACAAACCGGTGTGGGGTAATGCATCGTGCTGGCTCGGCGGGGAATGTGGGTGGGTGTTGAGGTGTGTGTGTGTGTACTTTGTGTGACCGTGCTCGCTGTGTTGTGGTCTATTCCACAGACACTACCCCAAGACAAACTTCACCTCCGTGGCAGACACTCCTGAGAACCGCCGCCTCAAAGAGCAGACCAAGATGCAGAGTCAGGTGAGCTGCCACCCAGCATCTGATACACGCACACACACAGCTATTGCTGTCTACAGAGGTTTATATACATTTTACATAGAGCCAAACTGTGAAGTTTTTTGTTTGCAAATTGCATATAAGTTAGGTTGACTTGATACAGCAATGGTTCCTCTGATGCAAAGTCTGTTTTCCTTCGTCTATGGCCTAGAAATAGATCTCTTCTGGGGTGAGATCCGATCCATAAAGCCAAACATACCCTGTTTCCTCTGCAATGGTATAACCTAGATGACTCTTTCTGGGTCCCAGCAGAACAGTTCTTTGCTGCAGCCAATTCTGCAGAACCCACAATCACAGAGACCCAAATGTAGGCTCCGAACTCACACAGCCCATCAGACCAAAATACCCGTCTGAACTGGGTCACGCGTTGTGGCGGTATTAAAAACCAGTCCGATGGGGAGCTGGGCAGCTCTCTGTACCTCACCTTTACAGTCTGCAGAACTCTCTTTACCTCTACCTTATATGACCCCTAAACTATACAGTCTGCAGAACTCTCTTTACCTCTACCTTACATGACCCCTAAACTATACAGTCTGCAGAACTCTCTTTACCTCTACCTTACATGACCCCTAAACTATACGGTCTGCAGAACTCTCTTTACCTCTACCTTACATGACCCCTAAACTATACAGTCTGCAGAACTCTCTTTACCTCTACCTTACATGACCCCTAAACTATACAGTCTGCAGAACTCTCTTTACCTCTACCTTACATGACCCCTAAACTATACAGTCTGCAGAACTCTCTTTACCTCTACCTTACATGACCCCTAAGCTATACAGTCTGCAGAACTCTCTTTACCTCTACCTTACATGACCCCTAAACTATACAGTCTGCAGATGCTCTTGGTAGTTGACAATGTTACTGTTGCATGCTGTAGGATTATGATTGCAGGCGGACTCGAGGCTTTTTTGGATCAACCGGTTTTGCCGTTCCTTCCTCCGCTTTCGTGAAGGAAGGGAATTACACAATTTCCAATATTGGCACCATCAACATTAGGGTGGTTGTAAGGTCTGGAGCAATGCTTTGTGTAATATCTAGGGTTCTGTGTAGCCACACTGGGCCTTCCTCCCAAGATTACTACCATGTTAATCTTTTCAGAAGCATACACGCCCTCCTTCCTTCCTTTTTTATGTTTGTCCTGCAGAAATTGTGATCTAGACCATGATATAGACATGTGTAAAGTGTGCAGTGGAACAGCGTAGAGTAAACAGGCTGTTCCAAGTAGAGCCTGTAGAGAGAGGGTAGAGAGTAGAGAGAGAGAGGGTTAAGAAGAGGACCTCGGAGTCTCAGTGTCAAGCTCATTGGAGGGGTGTGTGTGTGTGTGTGTGTGTGTGTGTGTGTGTGTGTGTGTGTGTGTGTGTGTGTGTGTGTGTGTGTGTGTGTGTGTGTGTGTGTGTGTGTGTGTGTGTGTGTGTGTGTGTGTGTGTGTGCGCAAGATGGGGTCATGGATCGTATCAGTCACAGATGGTGTTTTTCTACATGAACACCCCCCAACCAACAATCAAGTAAATAACAATCATTGTTGCTGTTTCCAACCAATGAGATTACCACGCTTAACATGAGATTATAGGATGTAGAGGATTTTGTACGTAAGTGTGTCTGTGTTGTGTCTTAATGCGGACCATTTATAAATGTGAATTATTTTCACATCAATGATGCATTCATTACTTATTGACTCGAATGAACCATCTCTATTTTGCCTATGAAATCCTATTTATTCCCATTCCTCTGAAATATGTGCGTTTGCCTCTGAAATATTTGCATTGTTGTCTGTATGCAAAGTCTATAAAGCAAGGTCGGAAACATGAATAGTAGCCCCTGGCCACCGGAACATGAGAGCATTGTTGTTGTTGTTGTTCGTGGCGGCGTTATGAGGGTGTGTTGGTGGAAGTTGCTGGGCGTGTGTTGGGAACTAGGTCCATTTATCCTGCCCCTCGCCACTGCTGTGTTGCCAGGGGAACCGTATTGCTGAGAGAGAGAGAGAGAGAGAGAGAGAGCGAGAGAGAGAGAGAGAGAGAGAGAGAGAGAGAGAGAGAGAGAGAGAGAGAGAGAGAGAGAGAGAGAGAGAGAGAGAGAGAGAGAGAGAGAGAGAGAGAGAGAGAGAGAGAGAGAGAGAGAGAGAGAGAGAGAGAGAGAGAGAGAGAGGCCTCAGGGAGCTGAGGAAGGCCTGCTAGAGGAATGTAGAGAGAGGGATAATCAGACAGAGGGAGAGGGACAGTGGTGAGGGATTCAAATGGAGAAGGGACTCCGCATTCTGTCTTCACTGTAAAATATGAATGAAAAGGCAGCAGAGGGAGAAACACTGAGGGGATCGGGGATGGGGGGGGGGGTGGGGGAATGTGGGTGGGCACGGAACAGAGCGCTGTGATTGGAGGGGAAAAGCAATGGCGTAGACCGGGGCTAGACAGACAAAGAAAACAGGGAGGGGGGATGTTAAATGGAAGAGGCTGGGATTACATGTTGAGGAGAAAAGATGAAGAACGGGGGGTAAAGCCACGCAACAATCGTTTTATTCCTCAGCAGTTTTGTTTTGCCGACCGGCTCATGGGTGCTGGGGATCAAGCCCTGCATTCGCTGAATCCACCCATGTGCGGTGCTTGATGCGCAGCGTGGGCCAGCGGTAATCCTAGCGGACTCATCCTCATATTGCCCACCGTTGCATGCAGCCGTGACTCACGGTTAGCGGCGCACTTCCTGTCACCGCTGGACGTTCGCTGCGGTTGGCCAGTCAGCGCGCTGTTTGGCTGTGTCAGACACTATGTGGCTGTGTGGGGTTGAGGAGTTGGTGAAGGAGGTGGAGTAGGAGGAGTCGCTGGGGGTTAGGAACCTGGGAACTGACTGTGCAAGGCTTTCAATCCCCTCTTTAACGACGACAGGAAGTGGGGGCAGAGAAGGAAGTCATTAGTCATTGCTAAAATGCAACTGCACCTACAGTACAACGAGCATTTCTGGGGTTTAGCCCCTCACCCCTCAGAACCCTGGCCTTTATGTTTCTGATATGCAGACTTCTTCCTGCCCCTGTACTACAGTTCAGGGGCATAGCAGTTAGCTGATACGACGGGATGCGCTCGTCACCGTGATTTCAAATAGTCATGTGACCCACAGATTCTGCTTGTCTTGACTCCGCTTCCCCTGTCTGACCGTATAAGGCTGTCAGCATTTCCCGCATCAACGGCCCTCACTCCCCTGCAGCCAGAAACAGGAAGTCAGTCACCAACGTAGAGAGAGACAAAGGAAGAGGGCGGGGCTCACTAAATCCTGTCTCATACAGTCACAATCATCACCATATTTGTCATTTAGTTATTTTGAACTTTACTGCAACGCCTTGATCACCTCACGCCTAACCTTTGGAGGAATCTGGTTTAGTGTATGAAGGTTATGAACCAGAAAAGAGACACCTGGAACCTACATATTGCTGATTGTTAAATCTCAACAGTCAATGCTGCACTGTTACATTTGCTTTGTAACCCCATTACAGGCAAATTACCTTTTGGCCCATTATGCCCATTACATTTTGAGATGCAAACTGCCCACATTGGGCAGATAACTTAAATCAACTTGTCTTCTTTGGTTTTGAGAGTGTGTGAACTTCTAGTCTCGCTGTGAAATCTCATTGTTTATTGTTGCAGGATATTTCCCTATTGTCATTACAATCTCAACTCTCCTACACCCAAATCTTTTAGATAACACTAAGCTATGCCTTCTGTAGTCCAACACAACAACCTCACTCACATTTCTACTGGTTTCTTCCTGCAATAACTCAACTCTCGTGAGACTTCTCCGTGAGCGAGACTTGGTTGGACTTTTACAACGTACATTGACGGGCCGCTATTGCCCCAAAGGATTGCATTGCAGCCCGTTATCGTGGATTACAGCTGCAGTGTTCTTGCTCAGTACTTGACCAATAAAAATAAAAAAACGCATTAGTCCCTTACACCCAAAATGTTTGGAAAACAGGGTCCAAGTTGAACAATCCTGAAGTTCTTTTTTAATTGATTTGTTTGTGCAGCAATAATTCAAATTAGTTTTCCAATGTTCATTAGGACTGCTAAAACCCATTCAAACCATCTGCTTGTAACATGTATCTCACTGTACAATGGAAGACAATACACTCCAATTCCATTCTCGTTCCATTTAAACAGAGCCTTCCTGTTATGGCTGGTGTGACTTCCTCTAACTCTTTTCCGTTCGCTCCCTTTTTTCCCCTACGTCTCCCGGGCCCCGTCTCCCTGGCAGGTTCTCTACAAGGAGGAGTTTGAGAAGAACAAGGGGAAGGGCTTCAGTGTGGTGGCAGACACACCGGAGATGCAGAGAATCAAGAAAACTCAGGACAACATCAGCAACGTGAGTTCGGCCTTTAGGAATCTGTGGAGCGTCACGCTCGATGCTCCCGACACACCACCATAAAATATGAGTTTTAATCATAAACGTTGTTTTGTTTTTGCACATTTATGGGTCGTTGGATAAGTCGAGCATTCTCAATTTCCTCTTTAGTGTCTTTGGGCCAAGTGTCTAGATTATGGGCCAAGAGAAAAGTTGGTCGCGCCCCACCCAAGTTATGATTGCATTCTCTGGCGTACAAAACCTTCCACTTAGTGGAAGCGGAAAATGTTTGGAATCTTAAGCATGTATGGCTGTAGCAGGTGATGTTGCATGAAATGTAATACATTTCACAATCCATTTTATCCGCATGGCCATCCATATTGTGCTGATGTTTTCACAGTTTTGTCTTACCTTAAAATAGCACCTCTACCTCATCTACCTAGCTCTCACATCAACCCCCACATTGTTCCAGTAGCCTTTATGATTCTTAGAAAATGAGATGCGGGTTCGATTCACTCCTGTGGTCCTACGCTACATGTCACTCCCTCTCTACTCCTTTCTCTCTTCACTGTCCTGTCCACAAAGGCACAAAAAGAGACACAAACTAAACAAGAAAACAAGCCCTCATCCGCCCCTCACTTTATACACTTCCACCTTTTCCCATCCAGTTCTCTCTCTATCTCTCTCTCTGGCTCTCTCTCTGGCCTCCCCCAGCCAATAGATATTGATTAGCCATTTCTCTGTAAATATTAAACACAGCAGCGAGGGAGGGGCAGGTGTCTACCTCTCTAACTGGGACAGCTTAGTCTGCTGCCCAAAGCCCCTGGTTCCCTCTGAAACTCATCTGCACACACACACACAGACTCATGGACACACACACAGACTCACACACATAGGCAGACAGACATAGACACACAGCAAACATACATCCGCCCCATGCTCCGTGCTGTCTTTCCTAATGACATAATTAGTGTGTATGTGATGAGTAATCACTGCTTTCATACGATGTAAGCCCTGGCACGGCCCGGTGTGGGGAAACGAACAAGCACACAATGAAACGCGCGTGTTGGATAGGCGAGGGCAATATACGCATTCACAGTCATGGAGATGTTGTCTAAACACCATCTCTAGATGTCTTTAGACCCTATAAAACATTCTATATTGGATAAGGGGCTGTTTTGTTTCCACGGGAAAGAAAAAAGAAAGAAAAAGAACACATTCCCCCCCACGTGGGGGACGTGAGCCACTAATGATTGAATATTCGACTTGGATCCCGACGCCCTGGTGTAGCGCAGTAAACGCTAGTGCTGTTCCTTTCCTTTTCTCTTCTACTGACCCAACATCCTTGTAAGCACACTGACCGGTTCCTAGTTCAACACTGGGACAGAACATTAAAAAAGCATGTTATCCCTCCTAGAATGCCTAGAGTCGAAAGCCCTTTAACATTCACGTCTGTCTGTGCTTGTCTCTCCTCCTCCTCCTCCTCCTCCTCCTCCTCCTCCTCCTCCTCCCACTTTATTTCAGATGACCTGACCGTTTCTTATTTTCACTTTTACTCGCGCCACCATCTTTCCTCGACCCCTACCTGCCTGGGATTCTATTCTCTACCCCTTTTCTTCTGAATGATTAGAGAGGCGTGTAACAAGCTGGGGGCTGTTCCAAACACACTCACACACCCAAACCATGTTGGGAACCGCGCTCTCACTCAACATATTGCACTTCATAACAGTGACTGTCGTCTCTCTGTCTCCCAACGTGCACTACTCTACGCCCCAGCACTCACGCTGTGTGTGTGTGTGTGTGAATACACACTGCCCTCAAACACTGGCCTGCACAGTGGCTCCTTTCACTGGCAGGGCCTGCATCAGGGCTATAAATCTGACCAGGGCGGTAGTCGGGTCCACTATCATCAGCCGGAAAAGCGCATGGGGGGAGGTTGGAGGATGGGTGGGGGGGGGAGTTGTGAGTGCACTCATAGAGGGCTCCCTCAGTTTCAGCTTCGTCTGTTCGCCCCCCTGTTTGGCTGTTCGCCCCCCTGTTATTTCCACCGCTGAATGCGGCCTTTGTGCTGCGGCTCAGACGGGGTGTGATGTAAAGTAGTTGGATTGGCCGTTTGTTTACCTGACAACACATTTGTTAACGTGTTGTTTATTTGTTTGGGTCGTTTAGGATTTTATAGCCACTTGCTAGGGTAATTATGCGTAGGGATACCTATTTGAGGGATGTTTTTATGCGCTTAGTCATGGTTCTTTTATATCTCTCCGTTTTCTTGTGGGCATTTTTTTCAGTTGGTTCTTTTTCACCGCGACACATCAGTGCCTTCCTCGTTTCTGACTTCACCTTCCCTTATGTGTGTCGTTCCACGTTGCTATGCAACTCTCTGAGCTCTTGCACTGCCTCTGGTCGCGATGTCATTTCCTGTTAGCACAAGGCTGCTTCCAGGAGCACTACTGCACAGAGCAAGCATGCCCCACCTATCTTGGCTAGGACGTGGTGCGTCAGGGGGGCACTTAGGCGACACCTGGTGGCTGTGAGAGGAACTACACCACAACATTAAATTACAACTGCTGTTTGCCTTTTCAGATTAAGTACCATGAGGAGTTTGAGAAGAGCAGGATGGGGGGGGATGGTCCACCCCTTCAACCTAGCACCCCCACCTCAGGTACTACACACACACACACACACACACACACACACACACACACACACACACACACACACACACACACACACACCTCCTTCATCTGAAGGTTGGCATTGAGTGGAATGAACTGTATTGCCACTAGTTCTAACCCCACTAGTCAACAACATGGTGGGACAAACGCAGTGAAGTAACAGGAAGAATGGTACGTAACGGAAGAAGTAAATCCTAAAACAAGTTTGGGGAACTGGTTTGAGGGTTCCGTCTATGATCTATGGTGTAGCTGGCGCTGTTTCTCCCAGGGGACGAATCACAACAACAACGGCATCAGCTGAGCTCTGTCCCAGCCCTGGTTGTGGGCATGGTGTAAGATGGGGCCCAGAGGGCTGGGTGCTGGGTTACCACCAGTTGGTGGAGCCGTAACTGGTCCGTGACCTCGTTTCAGGACATTCGGCGCAAACGTCCAGAACTTCACGCTTACATAAGACATGTAATTAAGCGTCAAGACTTCAGGAAATGGATACACTCATTACCCCTCCCCCCGCCCGCTCTGACACCACTGTTCCACAGAGCAGCGTTGTAACGGTGGGAAAGTGCAGCAGCTGTTCCCCGGGGCTTCATTCAGGCCAAAAGGTTTATTAAGTGTAACATTTTAGGGTTCAGAAATGTGAGGTTGCAAAGGAAAAGGACTGGTTAATTAAAAACAGATGTAATGATAATGATTTCAAAACCCACTAGCACACCGGATTGGGCTAACAGGACTCTTGTTTGTCGTTGAGGTCCATCTGTGGGAATGGGAGGAGACGTTTCATAGGAAGTATCGGCCTGCGACTGTTAAGGACTCTCCCGCCTTCAGTCCCATGCCTCCCATGCATAATCAGAGCCCGTTTATTATCTTTCTCTGGAAGTGCTTTCAGGTAGTTTCTAGCTAACGCTCCGGCACCCTCAAGCTAACGGCCGGACAGAAAGAGGCATTGTGGAGGAGCTTAGCGTAGCGGAGGGAATGTGAGGCACCAGGTGTGCACGTCTTGGCTTGCCACGCCTCGGTATTCCGTTCCTCCTCGTCTCCATCTCCATCTCACCCTGGGGGTCCTCGATGTGTTGACGCTCTAAGTGATGGTGGCGGTGGGGAGGTTATACAGAATGTATGGAATGAGAGACGGAGGACATGACACCCAGGGCTGTGAAAATGTGGATGAAGCAAGCAGTTGGGTAGAGGTCCTAGCATACATCATGGGCTGGAAAGTGGAGCCAAAGATTAGCAGGTAACTAGAACAGACTTTGCGTCATTCGTTGACGCGAAAGCTAGATATCAAGTGTGTCATTCAATGCCACTGTTAGACCGCAGCTGACATGGAACGGGTGGAGTCTCTAAATGGGGGTAATAGGAGAGATAGTGGGGTTTTAATCATTTTGTCAAGTAAGGCTGAGAGCTTGATCTGTGTTGGACATGGTTGCAGTTTTGTTGCTGTTCTTTAGGCTTTTCCACATTAATAATGGAAGATGTTTTTGCAGTTATCAAGTGCTTATAAAGTTTGAAGGGTCACTCGGCCGTAGTTGAGCAGTAGTTTCCACGAGGACGTCATGGCCAGTGTTTTGTCAGGCTGTCTGGGTCACACTTACAAGGCAGCTGTGAATCGAGTCTCCAACTAAAAGCATAATTGTCTTCTCTCTCTCTGTCTCTGTCTCTCTCTCTCTCTACATCTCTCTCTCTACATCTCTTTCTCTCTACATCTCTTTCTCTCTCTACATCTCTCTTTCTCTCTACATCTCTTTCTCTCTCTACATCTCTACATCTCTCTCTCTACCACTCTATCTCTCACTACGTCTCTCTCTACATATCTCTCTCTATCACTCTCTCTACATCACTCTCTCTACATCACTCTCTCTACATCTCTCTCTCTCTACATCTCTCTCTCTCTCTACATCTCTCTCTCTCTACATCTCTATCTCTCACTACATCTCTCTCTACATCTCTCTCTCTATCACTCTCTCTACATCTCTCTCTCTACATCTCTCTCTCTATCACTCTCTCTACATCTCTCTCTCTACATCTCTCTACATCTATCTCTCTACATCTCTCTATCTCTCTACATCTCTCTCTCTATATCTCTCTACATCTCTCTATCTCTCTACATCTCTCTCTCTACATCTCTCTCTATATCTCTCTACATCTCTCTATCTCTCTACATCTCTCCCCCCCCCCCCCCCCCCCCCCCCCCCCCCACATCTCTAATGCTGCCCTCCTTGTCGTTTCACAGCCGGGTACCAGCAGCCCGCTCCGTCTCAGAACTTCCACTATGAGGCGGCCCCGGAGCCGGTCCGCCAGGCTGCAGCCGCCCCTCCCCCCAGCGCCGGGGTAGGTACTCTGCTCCCCCCCCGCCCCTGCTTCAGCCTGCCCATGAGGGGTTGTTTCTGTATTGCATCCCGTCTAATTTGGAGGCTGGTTAAGGTGGCATTTCAGTGCCAAATATCTAGAGCAAAAATGACCGTGCGCACGCACAACTAACCCATCCATCCACACCATTACTTTTTTTCCGCATTTGTGCTTGTGATTCTTGGCAGTGATAAGCCACAATAGCTTGTGAAACGCAGTAGACACTGAAAACTGAAATGCAATGAATGAATGAATGAATGAATGAATGAATTCAACATTTATTCTGTCCCTGTATTATATGGAATAGCTTTCACATCTGAGAATTACTTTCATTTGGATGAGGGTTCGTATTGCACAATCCTCAAAAACTAAATGTGAACATTCTGGAAAGAAGGATTGCTCAACTTGTGTGTGTGTGTGTGTGTGTGCGTCTGTTCATGTGTGTGTCTTCGTGTGTGTGTGTGTCTGTTCGCGTGTGTATGTGTGTGGGTCTTTGTGCACGTGTGTGTATGTTCGTGTGTGTGTATGTTGTTCGTGTGTGTCTGCGTGTGTGTGTGTGTGGTTCGTGTGTGTGTGTCTGCGTGTGTGTGTGTGTGGGTCTTTGTTCGTGTGTGTGTGTGTGTGTGTGTGTGTGTGTGTGTGTGTGTGTGTGCCTCCTACAGAAGCGCTACCGGGCGGTGTACGACTACGCCGCAGCCGATGAGGACGAGGTGTCCTTCGTGGACGGAGACATGATCATGGAGGTGCAGCAGATCGACGAGGGCTGGATGTACGGCCGCGTGGAGCGCACCGGCCAGCGAGGCATGCTGCCCGCCAACTACGTAGAGGCCATCTGAGGAGGGGAGAGAGAGATGTAGGGAGAGAGCGAGGAGAGGGAGAGAGAGAGCTGAAGGTAGTGAAGGAAGAGGGGAAATATGAAAAGCCCAGTGCCATCTCATCTAGCTACTGCTTTCTCTTGTTTTGATTTCTTGTTTTCCTGTCTGTCCTGTGAGACCCCCCCCCCCCCACCTTGTTGTCCCACCCCTTTCGCATAAACCCCACCTGTTCTATCCCTCCCTCCCTCCCCTCCTCCTGTATGTGTCTATTTCTTGTCCCTGTGCTGTTTTTTTTTTTTGGATGGTTTGTCCGTCTTCCCTTTTGGATGTTTGTCCATCCTCTGTTCCCTTGGTGTGGCATCATTCCATTGCTCTGCCAAATACTCAACATGTCTTAAATGGAGAAACCTTCATATGTCTTATGTCCGGGGTCAAGCGACGCATCCTAGCTGTAGCGCTTACAATCTTTCAAACAAAAAACAAAAACAACATTACCAGGGGTGTGGGGGAGGGAATGAATGAATGAATGAATAAATAAACAAATCATGTTATAGACCTCTCGTTAGCTTGCCGATCAACACTCAGTTGCCATGGTATCAGATAACTGCAGTTGCTTTTGTACAGAGAGAGAGCGAGGATAAGGAAGATATGGAGAGCCAGACCTGTGTTAGTGTTTTGCTGTTTTTCCCATGTGCTCCTGGTTCAATGCTGGAAGAGTGGTGTTATGATGACCCACTAGTAGGCCGGTCCCGAACTAGGGAACCCCTATTTTGACTTGTGTACATTCCATTTAATTGACCACAATACCCTCAGTGCTGTCACACCAGACAGACAGAATGAATCCGTCTTACCAGAGAGGTTTTGTATATATTTTTATTTTCAGACTCATCTCAACTCCAAATTCATTGCCTAGCAGGCGCCCTGTGGGTATTGCGATTAAAAACTGGAATCATGGCCCAAACTCTGCTTGAGGCATATCACACGTGTAGAGAGTTGGGGAGGGGGGGACGGGGGGGACCAGTCAGACTAATAGCAGTCACCTGTGCCCCCTCTTCTTCTGTTTGAACCCCCCTCCTTTCCACTCTTTCTAACACACTGTTCTCATCCTCCTCGATGGTTGTCAATAGCAATCCACTGTCAGTACTACGGCGGTGGTCCTTGTTGCCTTTAAAAAAAAATCTTAAGCAGGAAGTGGAGTGGCGGGGCGGGGGGGGGGTGGGGTTGGAAAGGTCTGCTGGGATATAGTCAGATGCCTCCCTAGTCCTGCGGAGAGACCGTTTGGATTGGACACGGTTCAAGAAGGCAAAAGCACAAAGGCTTTGGTGTGAATTGTTCATTTCTATTTTTTTTAAGTCATTGCATTCCATTGTTTGTTTTGTGTGTGTTTGTTTGAGAAGGAGCATTCCGGTGTTGTCCAGGAGATGTGTGCGTCTGAAGTGTGGAGTGGTGTTTGAAGCCATGTCTAGAGGTTCTCATATTGGTTGTCCTCCTTTTTGTTGTTCATTTAGTTTTGTTTCTTTGCTTCCAATGTCATTGTAAGAGGCTTATTTTCATAAAAGAAATGTCAAATGTATGCCATAATAAACCAGCAATTCCAATTTTGAGCCAAGGCAGGCTAATTTCATCTGGTGACAACTGGATCTGTTCTGACTCACAATGAAGACATTTGGCAGTTTGCTTGTCGGACTTTGCCAGTGCGACATTACATCATCTCTATTGTTCTTCGGGCTCAAAATAAATGTGTATCTCGAGCTAATCAGTAATCTGTAACAAATTAAATTCAAACACAAAAGAAAATGTAAGGTTGCTTTCGAAATGGAACCAAACACTTGGGTCAAATGTAAAGGGCAACAGCCCAATGGTTACACAGCAGCTGAATCCTTGGGCCAGTTGAGAAAAAGAATTCAAAAGCCTCTGCTGATTGGAATTCAAACTAACCATCCGCAAGTCAAAACTTAACACCCACGACCAAATACTCCCTACTTACTGACTGTAGGGTCAGGGTTGGGCCCCCACCCTACCCACCCACCATGTACACACTGCTGGCACCCTCCCCTCCACCTGCTAGTTTCCCTGCTCTCGGGCCACTGTGACCGCCATCAATCTCACGGATATCTCTAGATAGAAGGTGGTGTCCCAGCATCAGCATATCACACTGAACAAGGGGCCCGCTGTGTATAGGGGACTTTGTTAAGTTGTTAATGTATGTTAAGGAAAATAAAATAGGAATTGGAGATTTTATTTTTTTGTTTACGGTCGTTGGTGCTACCCGAAAAAGTTTGCTTGCATTTCAGAAAATTACGATTATGGTTCACAGAGGGGAAATGATGTGGTTTAGAAAAATTGACTCATGGGAAATGTAGTGTGGTGCAACACATGTCAAAACAAGTTAGTGTTGAATATTCATGTCCTTTTGTTTGTCTTGCAACTCTAATGGGTTTTGACAGCCCTTATCAGACGTAGAACACAACACACCTCAACACGGCTCCACAGAAGAGAAGAAATGTGTTGCATGACTTGTGCATTCCACCTCTACATGACAACTGGACCAGAAAAGCGTTTTGAAGGTGACTAAAGAACACATGGGTGGTTTGGCATTGGAAATGAAGAAATTAAACAAATGTAGGCCTACTGTGGTTTAGTATCGTTTTCTTTGTTTCCAAGATAGTATGAATGCTAGTATTGCTTCTTTAAAAAGCAGCTAATGCCTTGGGAGTAGGTGATTACAGTCGTAAATCTGGGTGACTGGTGGTGCCAAAGGTATAGCCAAACATCAGCACCAATAATGGAAATGCCGTGAGGGGGGGGTGTCCTCAACCGTCCTGCCCTGACGACGACCCTGTTGGGTGAGGGACTGTTCTAGATGTCAGTCCAGGTGTTGACCTCTTATTTTATTTTTTGTTTTTGCGCCAAATACGCTCTATGCTCTCCTACTGTGGAACCCCTCCTCTACTGTAACACGATGTTGTCTCATGGTCTTGTTGCCACCCGGCTGCTCTCCCTCTATTTGGTGTCTTGCTCATCCTGCCGCTCACAGCCTCCCTCCTCCCCCACTGCTTACCCCTGTAGGCCTTCTAGGTTTCTGAACCACCATTCCCTGCTCCTGTGATCCTGATTATATAGACAGTTACAACCCCCCCCCCCCCCCCCCCCCCCCCCCCCCCCCCCCACTCCAAAAAAACAATGTAATCCACAATCACTGACCCTGTACTCCAATGCATTGTGTGCGCGTTCCATCCTAAATGGGTTTGTTTTGATATATTTTTTAACAATAAAAGAAGAAAAAAGATGATACCATGTACCTGTTCATGGGTTTCCGATTGGAGAATACTATGGAGTCTGAGGACCTGACGTCATTTCTTGTTGCCCTGTTACAGCACTTCAAATTGTACTTATGATTCTGCAGATTCAATAAAATGTCTTTTTTTTCTCAGACTATTTGTCTCTGCGACGTCATACGTTGTGGTTAAACCTTGACAGAATGCAATTCTGATAGAAGCCATACATTTAGGAACATCAATTATTATTTTACTTATCCTTATTCTGCAGTCTAATTGTGTGTCTAAGTGAACAGTGTGGCTTTACGTGAAATAAATGTTCATATGGATTAATCGCGTCACTAGAAGCGTTCATCGTTGCATGTAAGATGAAGGGATTGTAATGCTTTATCATTTTGTACAATATATGCTTATAATGAAAAACGCAGTAGTAAGATGACGTGAGGCCATGCCAACGCACATACTTTATGTGTATTGGTATTTACCGAATGGCCTACTTCCCACGCGACGGGACCTGGACTCGTCGCGGTGGGAAGAGGGGAGGCGCGGATAGTTTCTGCAGGGGTGATTTCCGATCTATGCCGATCTACGTCGGTGGTCTTTCACGCGTCGCGGGTAGCTAGTTTTGCATCGGCAACCTTCCCGTCCTCACACAATTGTCATCATGGTGGACATTTTGATGTTGATGTTTTTCGCCATCATGGCGCTCGTATTTTTGTCCTACATCATCTACATGTTGTGATGCTCGCGTTGTGGAGCGAGAGATAAGCGAGCGGGTGGGAGGAGGAGGAAGACGATGGGGGAACCTCCGGCGTTCCTGCTTCGCAGCACGGACAATGGTAAGAACGCGCGTCAATACAATTATTATTGTATCGTTTTACCAAAAAATAAATAAAGGAACTATTTGAATAAAGGTCGACATGTTCGCATGCTCTATTTGGCCAGGTAGCCCCCGGCATGGCATGCAGCCCAATGGAGGGAAAGCTAATCATAAAGATATTATAGCTCTAGTTCAGCCCATTGCACGGTGGTTGGGGTGGGACAGTGGAGCTAAATATAATATCGTCCATACGTTTTCCATACACAACAAATGTCCGGCGTCGCTGATACCAACTGAAATGTGTTTCAGGGCGGAGAGCTTGGCCTTAATGAAATTCACCGGGTGCCTGAAGGGGAACCCAGAGAAAGTGGGAACCCAGTGCAAGGCGGAACCCAGAGCAAGAGGAAGACGAAAATGACAAAAGGCGGAGACTTGATAGACTCGCACCACTGTTTTCTTTCTGTGTACCACTGCCAGTCGACTACGAGTTATTATTCTGTCGTTGCGTTATCTAATCCGGAATCTATGGAAGCAAACATAATATATAACTTCTTTTTTTATGTATGCAGAAGTACAAATCGTCTTTTTGATTGCACTATGAATTAGCTATTGCTTATTTGGGCAGGCTGCACTCCCCCGCGCATGCGTTGTTCCTTGTAGGATGGCTAGGCTGTGTTTCTACCCTATTTTTCTTAAGTATTGTAGTGTCCAGTGTCCATGGACTGTCTCACTGTATGGTTTCCACGAGTCTGATATTTGTCACAGTCACGTTGCCTTGTCTTGAGTATTGCCGTACTGGTGATGACGTTCAAACCCTAATAGAAATGCAGCCCATCTCAGTAATTTATTTAGAAGGTCAAAGGACATTGAGTCAGTGAAATATCTCGATATGGCTCCCATATTATTACTGGGCTTTAGTATGGGATCATAATGGTAAATAAGTTGCTTCACTTATGTTCAGCCTTTCACATTATGAACAATACATGTAGGCCTAATCCTGCCCATCGTATGATAATTCATTTTAGAAAACTGCACAATGAATCGCATTTTGTTTTGCGGTTCAGTCCTGGTTATCTTTTGTTTTCATACAAAGAATGGATGTGTTCATACTTAAGTTCCAAGATGATATCATTTCACATGAGCAAATTAAAGAAGGCTTTTAATCAAGCAGCGCCCCGCCTCTTTCTCAACTCTCAATCTACCCCGTTTGCTCTACGCTAATAGCCACACATTGATTGTCGCCCTCGGTGTATTCAAATATTCGTTTTTAAAGTTTCGATAGGCTTCAGCGGAACAGTACGTCTCCACATTCTGTGACAACAACAAAAAACGTTTGAAATGAAGGCTATAGAACGTATAATTCTTTCAAACATAACATTAATTTTGTAAGCACAAACCGTGTACATTCCCTTTCAGTTATCTCCCATGTTTTACTGTTTAATGTGCGAGTAACCAACAGTCGGAGTAGGCCTAATAAATGCAAATGTGTAGCCTACTTCTGGAATATGCACCTGCCACTGACACGAACCTTGTCCTTGCCACGTATGCAACATTAGATTGTCCTTCTAGCGACACCTTGTGGTCAATAGGATCTATAGAAGGTCCTTATGTCCAATATGTGTTGGTCAGTCGTTTACTTGAGATCTTTTGCTTTGCCTTTTAGAGCATGAAAATGCCGGGTACTTCCCAGGATTCTCATATATTTTCAATAGTAAATTTACAAATAAAAATACAAAAAGAGATGGACTGACAGTATTTTCTGCCCTTCTTTCAGACCTATAGATGGCACTGTTTACCCATGATATACTATTCAGCTGTTAGATCACACATAATAGAAAAGTTTGAAAAAATGGATAAAACGAAATTATACAAAAACAAAAACTGCTTACTGATTTGTGTTTATCAAAATAGACACTTTCCCTTGCCAGCATTTTCTAATCAGAAAAGCACTACCATCGTTCAAGATAAAAGGGAACAGGTAAACACAGCAGTGCACCCTCTGGTGACCCCACCCAACCTGAAGGCTACACATACAGCTGTGAACAAACTCTCATCAGAACCCTTTGGGACATATTCAACCACAGTGGT
>JACYXH010000228.1:602500-632500 GCA_026745465.1 Lota lota | reverse complement strand
GTCCAAATTTAAACAGGGCCGCCGTGTCCCGGGAAACGCTGACACGACACGACCTTGTCGCAGCACAGCTCTGATAGATGCGGCGCAGTGTGATGTCACATCCAAATATGGTTCTCGTGTTTCCTGCGTATTCCCGAGTAGCGTGTGTGGCTGTAATCTAGTCTGCTTCTCACTTCCTGCCTCGGTGGCTCCCAATGTGTTTACTCTAAAGAGAGAGAGAGAGAGAGAGAGAGAGAGAGAGAGAGAGAGAGAGAGAGAGAGAGAGAGAGAGAGAGAGAGAGAGAGAGAGAGAGAGAGAGAGAGAGAGAGAGAGAGAGAGAGAGAGAGAGAGAGAGAGAGAGAGAGAGAGAGAGAGAGAGAGAGAGAGAGAGAGAGAATATTGTGATCATTAGGAGCTCCCAGATGAATCTGTATACGGGCACGCTATCAAATGTGAGGCTGTGTTGTCATTTGCGTCGTGTAAACATGCAGGGTCACTAGTAGCTTTCTAGTGCTAGTTACTAGGTAAACAAGGCTGGGCCATCGTCCCATCTATCACCTTTTTTTTTTTAAGCGAGAGTTGTCTCTGACAGATTGTTGTCTCTCTGACCTAAACACACACAAACACACACTCTCTGTCTACTCTTACTCACACATATACATTCTTTCTCTCCGCTCTGACATAAACACACGCAAACATACATTCTCTAGAGCTTTTCTATCTCTCTGTCTATTTCTCTCTCTCTGTCACGCACACACACACACACAGACAAATAAACACACACACACACACACACACACACACAGACAAACAAACACACATTCTCCAGCTTTTTCTTCATCTCTCTCACAAATACACACACTCTTCCTCTCTTTCTCCTCATCTCTGACATAAACCCACACACACAAACACACAAACACATTGTCCCTCTCTCGCTGCCTCTCTCTCAGACACACACACACACACATACACACACACTTCTGTCGATGGGCTAGTTAATTGAAGGAAGAGGATGTATGTAGACAGTGTGATGGTGTGTAATGACAAACTGTGAACATCTCACACCCACAGTGGGCAGCCTTGTATGTCTGGATGGTATTTAAATGCTCCACTCCCCCACACATACTACACATACGTACATATATATGCTGTTCATATGCAACCGTGTCAACCTACATACATTATACCACTGTGGGCCTGCTCTGACCCCAGTCAACACTGTGGTGCGTCTCCCTGGCTAAACGCAACATCACAGTGACCTTATCAGGTCGGGTCTGGTCAATAGTCATTAAGAGAGACCTGGGGGGACAAGGGGGCCTGACAGCTGACCTCTGAACTCTCTGGAGATGGCGAGAGTGAGACATAGTGTGATGGAGGGAGAGAGCAAGAGAGAAAGGGGGGAGATAGAGAGAGCGGGAGAGAGAGATATGCGAGAGAGAGAGAGAGGGAAAGAGAGAGAGCGAGGGAAGGAGGGAGAGAGGGCGGGGAAGAGGGAGAGAGGGAGAGAAAGAGACAGTGGGAGGGAGGGAGGGAGGGAGGGAGGGAGGGAGGGAGGGAGGGAGGGAGGGAGGGAGAGAAAGTGAAGAGACAGTGAAGGAGAGGGAGCAAGCAAGAACAAGTCATGGAAGTAAGTCCTTTCCCAGGACTGTTCTCTGTAGTTTGAGGGGGGATTATTCATGTAGGAGAGTGACCAGAGAACTCTGTGGGACTCTACAGTGTGTGACTACAGAGTTCTGTGGAGCCACAGGAGGGGGCAGCAGCATGCTGCAGCAGTAAAGGTGACTGGAGACCCAGACTAGGGAGGCTGTGGTGATGTATGATGTTGTATGTAGGGTTAGGGTTAGACTTAGAGTTAGACTTAGAGTTAGCTATGACATCCATAAGGGACCTGGGGCTAGGAGACAGGCATAACTTACAATAATAACAGTGTGCTTTCCATGTGTGTGTGTTGATTTATGGCGTTTGTACGTATGTGTGTATGTGTGTGTGTGTGTGTGTGTGTGTGTATGTGTGTGTGTGTGTGTGTGTGTGTGTGTGTCAGAGTTATCTAACATAATAAATTGTCTGTTTCCCATAGATGTGACTGAAATGGAATGCAAGTCCAAGTTAGTGCAGTAGAGGGTTGTGAAGATAATAAGAGCGAGAGAGAGAGAGAGAGAGAGAGAGAGAGAGAGAGAGCTAGAGAGAGACACAGAGAGACAGAGAGAGAGAGAGACAGAGAAAGAGAGTCAAAGTAGAAACGTGAGTGTGATGAAGATAAAGCGATGCCTGAGGAATGCGTGCCTCATCGTGGAACAGGTGGCCTAATCTGAAGTTTTTCCCATGATGCACTGGGACATACAGTCTCTGTGCCTCTGCACTGCAGACCCTACGGAATGTCTCGTCTCCTCTTCCCCCCCCCCTCCCCTCCCCTCCCTCGCTGCGGAGGGAGACGGCTTTTTGGCATGGTGGAACAACAGAGTTTGAAATCCCACGGGCGATGACAAATTAGAGAGCCAGTGTTTGCTCCCAAATTGAGATGGAGCGCACGTATTGAGCCTTCCACCCACACACCTCCAGGCACACTTACATGCACACACACACAACTTCTTGCACAAGCTCACACATTTAATGACATATGGACATGTTGTCTCTGGAGAGGTGAGAGGAGAAGTGAGAAGAGAGTTGAGAAGTGTGGAGGACCAAACAGGAAAACTGAAAAGAGGAGAGGAGAGGAGAGGAGAGGAGAGGAGAGGAGAGGAGAGGAGAGGAGAGGAGAGGAGAGGAGAGGAGAGGAGAGGACGACCTCTAGATGACCAGTCTAGACCTCTGACCTGAGGTCTAGACTAAATCAGCTATCCCTGGAAGAGGGTGACCTCTCTGAGGCTCACCAAGGTTATGAATGCCCACACAAGGTCCTGTGCCGTTGCATCTGGTCCTAGATGTGTTCTTCATCATTTGAGCTCTCTCCTTCCTTCTCTCTCTCTCCTTCCTTCTCTCTCTCTCTCTCTCTCTCTCTCTCTCTCTCTCTCTCTCTCTCTCTCTCTCTCTCTCTCTCTCTCTCTCTCTCTCTCGCTCTCGCTCTCTCTCTGTCTTTTGGAAAGCGGGCCTGGGCAAGTTATTGCTCATCGGTAGGAGTCCAAAGCTCTAAGAAGACGGCAGATTGTCCTGGAAGAGGGAAAGTAGGACTTTCATCCCCAGGAGGCCTGCACTGAGCCTGCTCATGTGGTGGGGGAGGATTGACTCCCCTAGCTGGATGGGGTGGTGCAGCGGTGTGTGGCACTGTGTTGGGCGTGGTCAGAAGATGGGTGTGGTCACTGGAGGCTGAGATTGCTGATGGGTGTGGTCACTGGGTGGGCGGGGTCAGTGATGGGTGTGGTCACTGGAGGCTGAGGTTGCTGATGGGCGGGGTCACTGGGTGGGCATGGTCATTATTGGGCTCAGTCGCATCCTCTGATACCACTGACACTGCTGGTTTGATTTGTTCTGTTTAGCTTAACGTTTTTTATATATGTATAGTATTGTGTATCGTTTTTACTTGATATTGACGTTTGCTTTACATTAGCCCCCTGCTATTCCAATTTGTCCTCCTCATTATTCATTCTCTGCTTTCTCTGTCATTATATTTCTCTCTCTGTCTGTCGTTGTCTCTCGCTCTCTGTTTCTCTCTCTCTCTCTGAGATGGTGTTAATATAATAATAGGATAATGTAATATGATGGCATAATAAGCTGATGATCAGTTTTCCCCCTGGGCGGGGGCCAGGTGTTAACCAGACGTGTTTGTATCACGTGTCGGTTCATTACACTGCATCAGTGGCAATACAGGCTAACCAGCTGGCCTGCTATGTGGGCTACGATAGCTAAAGTAGGCTACACACTACCCCCCCCACCCGACCTACTTTCCTTACAACTGAAGATTGTTTCCAAATCAAGGGGCACGGGGGAAGATGTTAAGAACACAAATCAGAGATTAGAGGTTGATTTTATCTTCCACTCCAAGCGGTTTGTGTGTCCACTCCCTGTTGAGATGGAGAGCCTCTAAACTCGTCGTCTCTCTGCATCTTTCATTACTGTGGTATTACCACGGTTGAAACTCGAGAGTATATATTTTCGAGAGTCAAATATATATATTTGTAATATGTAATATTATTTGCGGCCTCAATTTCAAGCCACTTTACTCTTGCAATATTTCTGTATTTATTCATTTGTTTATTCAACGAGCAATACATACATTGCGCTGGAGATAGCTAGGAGCTAGTTTCCATCTGTATTTCCGGGGCGAGAGTTATAAGTACCAGATTTCATCAATACAATACGTCAATACATACAGTGTGTGGTGTGATGACAAAGTACTATTGAATTATACAAGTGTTATGTATGGGATTTATTTACGGCTATACACAATATTTGTAATAAATCGCAATCAGGACATCTGTATCCCAAACTATTCATATAGCCTTGTCTCACAAATACCCATCCCTTAGAGTGACTGTTTAGAAAGAGAACCACTGTTTGTATATAGCATCTGTTGAGAAACACACACACAGACACTACAGTTTACATGTCAAAGGCGCCCTAATAGAGAAACAGCGTTTCAACCACGTTTTCTCTGAATATTCCTTGTCGTAATGGGAATGGGCACTGCATGTTTTGTTACTCCTTGACTAACCCTAACCTCCTTGACCATGACTGTGGTCTGCTTGCCTTCCGTGTGGCATGATGATAGGTTCCTGGTATTCTGGTCCAGGCTATCCACAACGTCTTGTAGGCCTACCATCGCTTCACATGGCTCATGTGTTCCTTCTGCACCGCTGTGTCAACAGCGTTCGCATACCATGGAGTCTGATTTATGTTTCTCCCGGGAATAAGAGAATGTGCCAAAGGTCTGTGTCTTGGGACCACTTAGTATTTTTTTCTATTTCCGGCCCATCGCTCATTGACCCTTATTGCCGACTCTTGCAAAAAAGTGAGCCCCCTTGTGGCTGTTATAGACAGTTGCAGTTTCATCGTGTTGTGGGAGGAATTATGGATTATAATGTATAGTTAGGAAAATATCTCAGTTTGATGTTATGTGACAATTTTTGTATTTCTTCATTTTACCTTTATTTATACATAGGTTTAGGTCAGTCTCAATTAGGCTGAGCACCAGTTTTCCAAGAGAGGCCTGATTGCAGTGTTTACTGTTACTATTGCTAGTCACAGTGTAATTATTATTGTGATAATTATAATTGTGTTAATTATCTGATTGAAAGTTGACAAAATAGTCATATCCCCTATTCTCTTCCCAGTCAGATCCCCATGTTCTCAATATAAACTTTTAAACTCAGTTCTGAGATACTCCTGGTATTTACCCCCCTCCACCCCCCCCCCCCCCCCCCCCCCCCCCCCCCCCTCCACCAGTGAAAGGTCCAGTGTTCAATCACCAAAGCAGTAGCACCTCTCCAACTACGCCGGAGTGAGATATTTACATCGCTCCTCTTAACCTCATCGCCCCCTCACTAGCATGCAGACCTAGCAGCGCAGCTAACCAAGTTGAAAGGGCAGATCGCCCCGTTGAGAAATCAATACCGACCGATCTAAATCCCACCGAGGACGATCAAACCGCTCTGCACGTTTTCAAACGAGGAGAGGAACGGAAAGTGACGTTGTCCGTTCCGTGTAACTGGGATGCGAGAAAGGATTTCCACGGAGGATTAGGAAGCCATCATATCCTTTTCTCTGACGCGGATTTACTTTCATTCAAACCTAAGGAGAGCTCCGCTCCTTTAAGGCCATGTCTAGACAAACACGTTTCTAGGACAGGAGGGAAATGCAATGGATTAGGATATGATCCCTGGGTACACAGAGGATTTAGTATTTACTTATATGCAGTAGGTTCTCCCACACAGGCCACCGTTGTACAAACACCCAGGAAGAAAAGAGGTTTTTATGATTAGTCCTATTGAGGACATTTGATTCGAGCTGGCTTGAAAAGGAATGACTAGATAGAAAGGTATAAGAAATAGTAGAAAGTAAATTATCAAATATTTTTTTTTATATTTTAAACCCTTCAACCCTTTGAAACAAGAACAGTGATGGCAGTGCAGTGAACCTGGCGCCAAGGGCTGATTTATGTGTATTGTTTAAGCAGCCAGATCATATGGCAACCTAACTTTAGATACTCCATTGTTTCTTGAGAAGAATCCATGGAGTTATTTTAACATGGCGGTGATGCATCAGTTACCTGCCGAGAAATCTAAAGACACACAATACATAAATATCTCGGCCAATGGCAGGCAGGTTCACTTTGTCCCCGCAACGCCCTTTTCCCGTAAGTGATTTTAGGAATCTTTTTGACGATTACGGCATTTAGTTATTTCCAATTGTCCGCACCTAGACAGGAAGTGATGAGGCAGAGGGAGGAAGTGGTGTCTGTGAGAAGGTAAAGAGGGTAGAGATGCATGTTGGTCTGTCAAGGGAGGAAGGTGGGGGGAGGGGGGGGGGGTGTGTGTGTGTGTATGAGTGTGTGTATGTGTGTGTGTGTGTCGGGGGGGGGGGGGGGGGGGGGGGGGGAGGAAGTACACACACCCAGTGGTGCTACTATACTGGAACTGTTTTTACACCCTGTGTCTGTCCATCAGACCAACCTGTTATGGTAACAGCCAATGTTTATAGTAATATACTGAGCACACTCGGATGTGATTCATCTGCTTTTCTGGAGATCTAGGATGCGAAAATAACCTGAAATCCACCGGGCTGATAGAGGAGACAGACGTGTGTATGTGTGTGTGTGCATGTGTGTGTGTATGTGCGTGCGTGTGCGTGTGTTTGTATGGATGGGCTGCTGCCACTTGCGGTTGGATCAGAGAAGGGGGCTCTCTATATGTCTTCACCTGCAACATGTAGCAGTAATCGGCTCTGGTCTGATAAGGTCTTGACCTGGAACAAGCAACACACATTGGAAATGTGTGTGTGTTTGTGTGAGAGTGTGTTTTTCTTTTAACTTGCAGACCCTTCCTTGATTTTGTTCCTTAATCCGAGCCAGAGTTGGGGTGGGTGGGGGGGGATGACGTGAAGGACAGGGCAGCTGCAGAGGGTCGGGGGATTACAGTGCTTTACAGACGGGAGTCCTGGGGCCGGGCCCCCAGGGGTCCCATGTAGAGGGGAGAAACACAGGGGAGAAAGGACTAGTCGAGAAACAGAGAAGGTGCAAGGTCAAGTGCAGTTGAGCTGAGTCTCGTCAAGGCAAGTGCTTCACAGTGGGCTCCTCAACGGCGGAAAGTCAAACATTAGCAAGGCAGTTGATCATTAAATACACGGAATATCAAATACATCAAAATAGTAGGCGTATAATGATATAATCCAGGTAGTGCAAGGCTGGAGACACCAGAATAAAAAGACACAGTGGGATGATGTCATTTGCTATTTACCTCCATTTCCTGAACTACTAACAAAACATTACATAAACATCACCCCGACCTTAACCTTTGACCTCCTGTAGGTTAACCCTGAAATGTGGTTTTGTGGCCAAGTCTGCTACGACACCCACATGTCTCTCACTGTTGGTCTGTCCGTCTGTCTGTCTGTCTGAGTTTCTGTGTGTGTGTGTGTGTGTATGGATGTGTTGGGCCGTTTGTGTGTGTGTGTGTGTGTGTGTGTGTGTGTGTGTATGTGTGTGTGATCTGTTTCCTTCCTTCCATGCCAGTTGCCGGGGCAGACAAAGCCTCCACAACCCCACACCCACCCACCCTCCTCCACCTCCTGTCAAGCAGGGCAGGGGTATTTACGGCTCTTCCCGCTGGAATCCGTGGTGGGGGGGGGGGGTGGGGGGGGGGGGGGGGGGGGGGGGGTCCTCAACGGTCCCGCTACCTAAGCCTCTGTGTCAACAGGGCAGCACTGCGGGATGGGGGGAGGATGGCCCGTCAGACCTTCATCACGCTTCACCCAGATATCTCCATCCTACCGCGTGGCCTTCAACACCTGTCTCTCTGTCGTGCACGCCAAGAATCCCACGGCTGCGTGCAACGCCCATGTGGGCATGCGCGTTTCAGCGTGTTGATGCGTGCGTATTTGCCCTCTCGCCTTGAAACGTCGGTACAACTGACGCTGTTAACCTTCACTTTAATCTCATTTTTTTAATAGCCCACACCCATTGAAGGTTTCAAATATACACTGCTTGCGTCTATTGCAGCTTTCCATCTCACTGCTTTCACAATGTACTTTTCACAAATGTAATTTCACACTGCTAGGCTAGGCTAGGCTAGGTCCGACCTGGGCAGCCATAATGTAAGGGAGGGGGGGTTCCTACAATTACATTTGAGATGAGCTCAGACTAGATGGTAACTCGGTATATTAGATCAGTTGATAGGGGGAAGAGAAGGAGGAGAGAGAGCGATGCAGAGAGAGAGACCGGGAGAGGGAGAGGGAGATAGTAACTGTAGATCAGTTGATACAGTGTAGGAAGGAGAAGGGAGAGAGGGATAGAGACACAGATGGAGAGAGAGAGAGGAAGTGAGGGTGAGAGAGAGGGAGACAGAGAGAGGGAGAGAGACAGAGAGACAGAGAGAGAGCGAGAAAGTGAGAGCGAGAGAGAGAAGGAGAGTTGTGCTTTGCAGGCGTCCTCCTGCCCATACTTCGTATCCATTTAGCTCTTAGCAGTGGGACAGATAAGGTCCAGACTCTGTTAAATGTAACTGAATCAGATGAGGCTGGAGGGACACCGGAGTTGCTCCTCTCCCACAGAGCAACACTGTGTCTAAATGGACAGCTTAAGAGTCTGTGGAGGCTCAAAGTGAAGGATGTTGAAAGGATCCGGCAACCCGGCCCGTAAGGATGCTACAAAGTGTTTGTGAGAAAGAGAGTGTGCGTGCACGCGCGCGCGCGCGCGCGTGTGTGTGTGTGTAGTAGTAGTAGTAGTAGTAGCAGGGAATTGGCACGTGGTGGTAATGAAAATCGACTTGGCTACAAGGTTTCAATGAGCTGAGGGGAATGGAGAGAGAGGGAGGAAACGAAGGAGTGGAGGAGGAGAGGGTCTGAGGGAATCATTGGAGGGGATCTGTATTAGTACTAGTATGGCACTATGTTGGGTACAACACAATGGGGATTCAAACCTATGTGCTGGCTATTATTTCAACCTATTTTGATACTAAATAACATTGGGATACGGAACCACTTTTCAAACGAGTCTCTAGTCCCATAGCTATACTGTATATGGCCATTTCTTTGTTAGTGTAAGTGTTTTTCGTAATCCGCTTTGGGAAACATCTTGTTCAACGAATTTCCAGGCTATTCCGCCTATTCTTGAGAAGGAAAGCCTGAGTGAGAAAATAGTACTAGATCAACAAACAAACTCTTCTCTATAATGAGTAACAAGTCTCCATGTTAGTCATTTCTTTTGTGAATTGGAAATGTGCTTGGAAATTCAGCAAGCAGGATGTGTGGTGTGTGTGTGTGTGCATGTGTGTGTGTTTGTGCGTCCCTGCGTCCCTGCGCGTGTTTGTGAGTGCACGTGTGTGTGTGTGCATGTGTGTGTGTATGCGTGTATGTTTGTGTGTGTGTGTGTGTGTGTGTGTGTGTGCTTGTGCGGTCGCGGGGGCCTCTCTAATAGGTCAGTTAGCAGAGGCGCCGCTGACCCTGTTTGAATCCCAGCCGGACTCGTCCTCGCCTCAGCCTAGCTCCTCCAGGCGGGCGCGGGGCGGTGGCGGAGGGTCAGGGTGGAGAAGGTTTGAATGTATATAAGACGGGCGCGTCAGCATGCACGGTGATCATCTTCATAACAGGGGGAGACCAGAGCCCCTGGGCTGTGTGTCAGTGAGGAAGAGGCCGGCCCTACGCAGAGGAAGAGGAAGGAGAGGGCCCCAGGGCTTCAAGACGCTGGTTGATGTCATGATCTTGGAGGACAGTACTCTTTACAGGCGGACGCCTCATTTGTTGGTCATTTATTTGTTGGATCAAACAAGCGTGTGGATGTCTCGTGTCTTTTCACGTAGTGAGTGTGTGTGTATGTGTGTTTATTATTCATTATCCTCGTTGCCATGGTATTTTTCTTTGGGCGATTCCTTTATCTAAGTTTCTCTCTGATCTTGTGCGTGTTTATGCATGTGTGTGTGTGTGTGTGTGTGTGTGTGTGTGTGTGTGTGTGTGTGTGTGTGTGTGTGTGTGTGTAGATGGGGCAAGATGGATGCTGGAACCGGTACAGCTGTGATAACCCTCTGGCAACCAAAACCAAAAGCTCCTCTGTAACAAATTACCATGATCATCTGCACACACACACACACACACACACACACACACACACACACACACACACACACACACACACACACACACACACACACACACACACACACACACACTGCCCCAGCACCATGAACCAGACCCTTCCAGATGCTGCCATCTGTCTGCCTCTCCCTCCAAGGATCCTCTCCTGGATCGTGAAGACGCTCTATGGGGCTCACCGTCCTCATGCTCGGGGGGGGGGGGGGGGGGGGGGGGGGGGGTACGGGGATGGGCGGACATCAGGCCGCATTACGGTCTCTGGGTGGGCTGCCTGGCTCTGGGACGGCGGGGGTACATGGAGGAGGCTGAGGTTGTGCGAGGTTAGGCCCATGCAGAGAGAGAGAGAGAGAGAGAGAGAGAGAGAGGGGGGGGGGGGGGGGGGGGGGGGGGTTGGATGCAGGAGTTTGCAAGCCGTTGCTCCACCACCAAAAGACCATCCTGTCTTTTTCCTTTCTTTCTTTTCTGTGTTATTATGTTACCTCCAAAGACCGCAGCCTGCGCCCCAGTAGGCAGGCGGCTTTGAAGTGGCTTTGCTCTCCCGTGGCCGCCTACCGCTCTGCACACTGCTCATTAATATTAGCCACATGCGCCCCCAGCTTACAGCCATCACAGGAGCAGATGCCACGTCTCAACGTTGCTTTTTCAGTCCACTCAGGCCCTACTGTATCGTCTTAGTTTGTTCGTGTGTTGCTGGAAATGTATATAGGCTAGAACCTGGCTGTAGTCTGCCGATGAGTCGTCCTCCAACATGTTTACATTGCGCTGAGAGGGGTGTAGGCACAGCGGGCCACTCGCTGTAGAGATGATATAACACGCCGGTAGTTTCATATTGCCCCGGCAGTTGAATGCGGATGGTCGCTAATGAGTCAACTTCCCCCATTTTCAGTCACACAGACACAATGTTTATTTTTGCTACCATGACGGTGTAGGGAATCTAATTGTCATTCTCAAATTTTCCGAGCAATCAGGACACAAATTCTCTGCATGAAAGGAATTCCCATGATAAAGGAATGCCCAAAGTTTAAATAAATAAGGGAACATTTGGAAACTGTAGCTTTCCTTCTTATTATGAGCCTGTGTATGTCTACTCCCACCCCGCCCCTCCCCCCAGATTCAATTTTTTTTTATCAAAGAACAGAATGGAGCCTTTGTTTTAACGACCCTGTTTCTTTTTATTTATTTTACAGTTGAGGTAAGTGTGGCACCCCCAGGCACCCTCCTCCCACACGCGTCACCGTGAATGTAGAACCTAAATGGCGCGAGAGAGCCAATCGTGTGCCCTATCCTGGCCCTACCGGGTCAACATTTCGACGATCTCAACTTTGTGGCACAGCCAGAGGGAGCTCGCGTGCTCCCCTCGTGCAGCACACCGTGCCCTAATGGAGGTTCAGAGTAGACCCTGTGCTCTCCACCCAGGACCCAGCACAGCGTCTTGATTTACGCAACGCAGTCCTTATCCAGTGTGCTTCCAGCGTGCTTCCAGTGTGTGTGTGTGTGTGTGTGTGTGTGTGTGTGTGTGCGTGCGTGCGCGCGGTATACAGGCAGACCCAACCGAGCGGGATTTACACTGATGCAGTCTGGCGGAAGAGGAGGAGGAGGAAAGTGGGGGAGCACACCGAACTGCCCAAAACAACGGGAAAGAGGGTTGGAAGGAAGGAAACGGGATAGGTGAATGCCGGGCAGAGACTAGCTTTTTTTATTCATAGGCAGGCATTCGACTGACTCGACATCCACTTGGAAGCAAATCCCCTCGCCTGGCTGCCGCTAAACAATCTCAGCTGTCCAATGAATGGAGTTGCCTTTTGCCTTGTTGGAATTCCACCCTACTCAGAACACCAAGTAAGTTATCGTTACGCGCAGTGAACTGACTTGTAGTTTGTGATTTGTAACTCCTTGTGCCACTGGCGAGTTTTGTTATACTCCCACGGGTTGGTCAGAGAGCGTGATTTCCTAAGAGGATTAAGTGCGAGTTTACACAGCCCCTGTGTACACACGCCGCCATGCAAAAGAGCCATTTTGGTTTATTTTTCATTACTAACAACAAAGCATGTAATGTAGTGGCTTCAGGCAGCCCCGAAGCGGGCCACTATCACGTAAAACGTTGGGGCGTTCCAGGCTTTTGTCCGCCTCTTTGTGTTTGAGGCGAGTAGGTTGTGAACTGTACGGGCCGTCCGAAACTGGGATGCCGCTTTTCATTCGGGGTAATCGTTGCGGTCCGGGCTTTTGCTACTCAAGTCGGACGATACCCGATTTGTTTGCCCGAATTACTTTGTAGTTTGCATAAATCCAGTAGAGCCCCAGAGCTCACAGTTCAATGACAGACTTTCCCTTACAGAACCGGACGGTGTTCCGGTAATTACTTAAACATAACGGAATGTCTCTAAATAGGCTACAGCCCTAACCAGATAATGTAATTAAGCCGTAAAAAAACCCTCATAGTTGGTTTCGCACCTGGTCCAAGTCGCACACAACACTTGATGTTTGATAAGGCTGTAGCCCTTGACTCAGGTGGTCCTCTCGGCTGTGTTTAGAGAAGGCATCTGGAAGGAGACCATAGGACCATGCTTTTATTTGTATATAGTCTCCAGGGATGGCCCCTGGCTCAGGCTTGTTTTAGTTTAGGTTGTCTGTTTTGCTGCCTGTGTTTCTGCAGGTGTTGTGTGTGTATGTGTGTGTGTGTGTGTGTGGGTGGGTGTGTGTGAATGTTGTTGTCTCCTATATTTGCACGTCCATGGTATGCTGTGATGTGCATGTCAATGTATGTGTTACTCTCAGCCCGCTCTACTCTGCTAATCGGTTTTCATTTGTGAGGGTCATCCCCAGCCTTAACCCTATAACACTTTCTTTAGTATAATCGAATGGGGTAGGTCTCCCACCTTGCGCCCCCCGTTGAGACGCTGCTAGACGTTCCTTCTCGGGGCTTACATCACACACCGTAAGAAACTAACACGCATAAAATAACGCAGGCGTCTTTTGTACCGACCGCCTAGGTCTGGTTACCAGGCTGCCTTTCCTAGCTTCAGCTCATGACCCTGGCCTTGTGTTGTTCCTCCTTCACTTACACGCCCAGCACCGCTGCATATCTGACCTTTGACCTGCTGTAAGTGCGACCCAACACCCTCTGTAGTTAAGAGTCATTCTACAGCTCCTTTCACCTCTCGCCCCGGCGTGAAGGAATGGGTGGAGGTTGGATGTCTGCGGTGCTTTGGCATGAGGGATATGCATTCCACGGTGTTTTGCAGCACTGTGTGCTGTACTCAATGTGTTGAGGGAAAAGGTGGATCATCTGGGTCGAGAGAGTCTTCCTAAGACCAGCGAGGTTCTAGTATCTGGTCCATGGAACACGTCACTCGACTGTCAACCTGCCAACACTTGGATAGATCATCGACATGCAAAACCTATATGAATACGGTGGTGATTTGAATTGTAAATGTTGGACACTATGTAATGTGGCTGGTTTTTGTCAGGCCACTAGTGTCTTATCATGTAGCCAGTGTAGTGTTGGGCTGCAATCATTCAAGACGACTAATTTCATGAAAACAGTATAGCATGCAGCTACGTTACATGAAGCTGCAGTCCTATAACCTCTTAAGAGGACTGCTGTTTGCAGCAGGGCGTGTGTATTCGTGGGTAAGATCGATATGGAACACTGCACACAGGGTTTGGCACAGGGCAGCGTCATTAAAGACCATCTCTAGTATTTCATTGTGTGCTCCAGCTGTGTCATGCTTTGCTATGCTATGCTAACGTTGTTCTTCCAGTACCATCGATTTACGTATTTCTGTTTTTGGAAATTCCTTTCCTAAAGTGAGCGTAGTAAAAAAAAGTGTGAAGCATGATTTTATCAGCTGCCACGCCTAATCTCCTTAGCATCTCTATAAAACATTCCTGAACGCTACCTATTCAGTAAGCTGTCTAACAGTTTTCTACAACCTATTCACTCTGCTGTCACCAAGAAATGTCTATAAAAGTATAATCCTATAATAATGTAATCATATCTTTTTTTTATACCTGTATAAAAACGATCGATCTATTATATTTAATACCTATTACTTGATCTGTTATCATGTACTTAGTTATTCACTAGTTATTGGGGTCCATGTAGGATTTTCCATGGAACAAACCAGGCAGTAGAACTGGCCTGACCAGGCCTTGTCGTTTCCCTGTGTTGCGGTTAAGACCCTAGTAATGGGAAATGTGAGGGCGCATTGTTTAATGATGGAGTGAAACTGCATTCTAAATGACATGGCATGTCATAGTAAAACAGCATAGGAACCAAAAGCAGGAGGGCTGGGTATTGATCCTACCACAGGATTGGATTTGCGATTGCGGGAATACTGTTGAGGACACCTCCACGATGTCATCAATATTATTTGTGACTGGAATATGATGCCCTTCCGCTTAGATTTTTTGTTTTACAGAAAACACGCCCCCGTTTTGTTAATAGGACAGAAGCTGACAAGGAAAAAGTTGATTTCAGTTTCATTTTCTAGTACAGTGAAAAGGTCAAGCTAAGCAGCTCTACTTTACAGCTGCATAAATGTTCACTTGTGAGGCTTATGTGTATCAGTAACCTGCTGGGCATGTGTGTTGTGTTCCTTCAGATACTGATATGCATTTCAGTAAAACATGGCTGTAATATGGCTGAAAAGCAAAGGTTTTAGGCCATATTACCGTTTGTATGTCTCTTTGAACATCATATATATATATTGTATATTGTTGAAAGCCTGTACCAATCTCTCTAGTCTCTCCACCCTTCTGGATCTCATGCCCTTCTAGGTCTCACTGCAAAGGGCCAGTACTTGTCCTATATTCTATCCTGAGTTCCCCCATGGACCTTCTATACAGCAGATCCCAGACCAGCTATCCCAAACCTATTCGATCCTCACCTCCCCCATCAACTTTAGATACTGCTGATCTCAGGCCAGCCCCCCCCCCCCCCCCCCCCCACCCCCCCCCCCCCCCCCCCCCCCAGACAAAACTCTTGCTGTCCATCGACCACCCAGTCCTGCCCAGTCAGCTGTTACAGCATCCTTTCCCCATCAAAGCAGTGCAAACCTGCAGAGAAAAGATTAATCACAGATGACTGTGTGTGCTTGGCAGCCTCGGTCTGTGTGTGCGTGTATTTTAATGTCATTAATAGAGAAATGTTGTTGTGCGTAGGCCTAACTTTCTGTACCGTCCTTTGTCCTATTTTGTCTGATGTGTGCATGTCCAGTTTCAGCACCCAGTAGACCTAACGCTACTGATGGTGAAAGAAAGAAAGAAAGAATGAGAGAAAAGGAGAGAAGAGAAAAACAATGAAAGAAAGAGAAAAATAATTTAAGAAAGAAAAAGAAACAATGAAAGAAAAAAGCGAAAAATAGAGACTAAAGAAAGAAAGAAAGAGAAAAATAAAGGAAGAGCTACAGCACAGGGTGAGAGGGAGGTAGGGACATGAAACCTGTGTTACAGACGTCTATAATGTAATTTACACACACACACACACACACACACACACACACACACACACACACACACACACACACACACACACACACACACACACACACACACACACACACACACACACACACACACACACACACACACACACACACACACGTCTGTGTACTGGGCCTCCACACCACAGCTGTGTCCTACTTTAGACACTCACACCCTAGGCACTCATTAACCTGGAGTGTGTGTTTGGGTTGACACTCTGACACACATAGCCATAGCCCGGGTTTTTCTCACGCAAATACACACACACACACACTCGTGCACCCCTATATGTTTACAACTTATATGGACGTCAGTTGCTAGAAATCACAGTTCGTAAATTGCACACAGGTGTTACACACACACACACACACACACACACATGTCAATGGAATGTTGACGTTAAAGAAATACACATATAGACATTCATGCCAGGATTTCTTATTTCGTAAAGCTGTTCATAAATCCTCAGAACTGAACAGCAACAGAACCATTGGCTGTCTTATTGAGTTTGGTTTGCTGTAAGACCTCATGATGCCCAAATGTAACGCCATCTCTGCTAATGGCCCCTCGTATTGATCTCATCTGTCACTCACTTTTATGCTTGTGTTTTAATACACACCCCTTTTCTGTCTCTCCAGCTCTCTCTCCCTCCTCCCCGTCTCTCCTTCTTTAAATCCGTTTTTCCATCTTTGTTTACAAGAGGCCACCAGTGGAAAATCATCTGTCCTGGAGGTTAGCCAGATCAGACTCCAAAAAACAAGATCAGACTCCATTTCCGTTTCTTGACCCGATTCATTTATTTCAATTGTATTTCTGGACTGGATTCAATAATGTCTGTTCGTCCAGGGGTCATCGCCGGGCCAGGGAGGTGAACCCGGGTGTTCAGACAGACATGGTGGTAACATGGGTGGCATGGTGTGAAACAAAGCCTCCCTCAGAGTGGAGAGGAGAGGCTAACTAGTCCAGACTGCTGCTGGTCTGGGCTATTACAGTTCCTCTTTGTGCTGCCCATTCCAGCAGGGATGAGAGAGAGAGAGAGAGAGAGAGAGAGAGGAGAGAGAGAGAGAGAGAGAGAGAGAGAGAGAGAGAGAGAGAGAGAGAGAGAGAGAGGAGAGAGAGAGAGAGAGAGAGAGAGAGAGAGAGAGAGAGAGAGAGAGAGAGGAGAGAGAGAGAGAGAGGAGAGAGAGAGAGAGAGAGAGAGAGAGAGAGAGAGAGAGAGGAGAGAGAGAGAGAGAATTGTGATGCCCGCTCTATCGCTGTTTGTGGAAGCGTCGTCCCAACCAGGAATGAAGAACAGGTCGCGTCTTGCTCTGAATTTCAGACCGAGACGCGTCTACTTCATCTGGCGCTGGGGTTCTTTGGCCTGGAGCTAGCGAGAGAGGGGGAGACAAACGCTGCTGGTGGTGGTGGGTGTGGGGACCTTAGTCTTAGGTCAAAGTTCAAGGGTGAGAGGGGGGAGTCCACTGAAACATACACTTGGCCCCTAATATAAAGGCTAAGGAAGCAGGAGGGGGCTCCTCTGTCTGTGCTTTCAGTTGGGGGGGGGGGGGGGGGGGGGGGGGGGGGGGGGGTCACGGGAAGGTTCACAATAAGCTGCCATTTAACTGATACTCATTCATTGGTGCATCTTCTCTGTCCCCTCCCCATGCAGGGTAGACGCGTAGGAAACGTTGTTATAGAGTCTGCTTCAGCTCAAATATGCATGTCAGCAAACAGGAAGGATGGGAGGCCCACCTGTGTGTGTGTGTGTGTGTGTGTGTGTGTGTGTGTGTGTGTGTGTGTGTGTGTGTGTGTGTGTGTGTGTGTGTGTGTGTGTGTGTGTGTGTGTGTGTGTGTGTGTGTGTGTGTGTGTGTGTGTGTGTGGTGCTACTCCAATGTCTAAGGGGAGTTAATATCTGTGTCCGCTCACTGTCAGCAAATTCAGTAAATATAGTAATGAATTCAATGTCAAAGTATGCAAACATCTCTGCTGTTTTATAAACGGTCTATGTAGTTTAAGACACACAACAGGCCTGTGTGTGATATGTGCACAGACAGTATGCACGCGTGGTGGCTTGCAGAGTGCTTAAAAACACTGTGTGTCTGTGTGTTTGTGTCTGTGTGTCTGTTGTGTGTGTGTGTGTGTGTGTGGGGTCTGCTGCTCTGATTGTGTGTGTCTGTTGCTGTGTGTGGGTCTGCTGCTCTGTTTGTGTCTGTGTGTTTCTGTTGCTGTGTGTGTGTCTGCTGCTCTGATTGTGTGTGTGTGTGTGTGTGTGTGTCTGCTGCTCTGCTTGTGTGTGTGTGTGTGTGTGTGTGCACGTGTGCTGTGCACACGCACCCTCAGAGGCGTAAAGCATGGAAGCCTGCTATTGTGAGCCATGAGGTGGCTGGAATGTATGGAAGATAAGGGAACACAGTGGATCCCGATGAGTCACAGAGAGAGACTGGAGGAGAGTGAGGGGCGGAGGGATGGAAACCCTGCTGTAGAGAGACTGGAGTAGTGAGGAGAAAGAAGGCAGGTGCCGGGTCATCTCACTGCTTAACCTGGAGAGTAGACTCTGGTACAGCTGTTGCCAAATACCTCGATGGAATTCCGAAAATGCTGTGATTTGGATTCAAAACAGCTGGGAAGAAGTTTGGAAGAGGATCATATTGGCGATTCTCATACATCCCCTCCTTCGCTCCCTCTGTCTTACTTTTTTAACACGCATGCTTGACAGTAGTGTTGCACATTAACGTTCTTTCTGGGTTGTGTAATACAATTTGGGAGTTCAATGTGTAGTTTGTTATGTCGATATTCCGTGAGTTATCTCTATTCTCACATGAATCACAATTGGTAACTATTCATTTTTGCAACTTTTTTTTTCTTCGATTTCTTCAAACAAAAACAAATCACTTCGGTTGCGAAACGAAAGTTTCTCTTTCCTTTCCAAAATCCATAAGAAAAGTTTTGATTCACAGCGGGTCCCGGCCGCCATTATTCATTAAGGGTGATCAACAGGCCGTCTGTAAGAACGGTACCCCAGCATCTGAAGTCTGCACACTCTGTTCCGCTGCCATGCTCCATTGCACAACGCGTGCTGGCTGAGCGAGCGCACGGTCATGACCAGGGAGGTTCCCTCTTGGCTCGTAGGCCCTGCATGGACGCCAACCGACCCACATCAAAGAAGAAAGAAGAGCATGACCCTCACAGGGGCGTTTAATGGGCTGGGTTAGCCCATCGGATCGGTTAGTTAGCCCCTCCACTGACCCCTGATCAGCCTGCATAGCACAGCATTCCCCATGCTGTATGAAGCCCTACACAGGCAACCCTGAGGCTTTAGACTCGCATGTACAGCCTTAATGCGTGCGCACACACACACACACACACACACACACACACAGAGTGGTGGTTCTTGTTGAGACAGGCTGGGAGGAGGTGAAGGTTTGGAGGTGGAGCAGGTTGGGGCCTCTGTGAGTGTGTGTGAGAGAGAGAGAGAGAGAGAGAGAGAGAGATAGAGAGAGAGAGAGAGAGAGAGAGAGAGAGAGAGAGAGAGAGAGAGAGAGAGAGAGAGAGAGAGAGAGAGAGAGAGAGAGAGAGAGAGAGAGGAGAGAGAGAGAGAGAGAGAGAGAGAGAGAGAAGAGAGAGAGAGAGAGAGAGAGAGAGAGAGTTAATTTAGCAATAGATGCATTCAGGTCTCTCACTTAGCCACTTCTTTTTAGTGTCTCTTCATCCCTACGATATTTAACTGCTGTATTGGCTGCTCTCTCTCTTTGCTGTAGCTCACTATCTCTTGCTCTTATCTGTCTTTCCATAGTGCTTAGTCTTGCTTGAAATGGCCCTGTGTGTACGTGTGGCTTTTATTGTTCTCGTCATGGTTCCTTCGACATTCCTTCATCTGTGTTTCTCTCAGAACGAGCAAATTCCATCTCTCTCGCTTTGGTCTTTGGTCTGACTCTCTGTCTGGCTCCTGCTGTTATCCGGTGTCCCTCGCTCTCCCTCGCTCCCTATCTGATTTGACTTCTAGCTGGGCAACTCTGGAAGAATCTGCTGTGATCTCCTCGCTGCTGCCTTATATGGTCATCTTCAATCGCACATCACTAGATACCCACAACTTTCAAAGTGCTGTTTATAGTTTCCTCTCTGGGTGAATCACTTTGTTTCCCTTCTTCTGATAGCACAAGCTCTGCGTGTGTTGATTCTGACATTCATTTTGCTTCTGAACTAACATAACGCAGCTCTGCCATGGGTTTGTTAGGAAATAAAGTTTTCCGTCAAAATCTTGAGTCTCCTGAGCCATAAATGGGCTGTTATGGAAAGGAGCACCTCTGAGCTTCTACCGCCTCCTCTTACACTACCCGCCTTACACACACACACACACACACACACACACACATACTCACACACACACACACACACACCACACACACACACACACACACACACACACACACACACCACACACACACACACACACACACACACACACACACACACACACACACACACACACACACACTATCAGAGCTTACGCTCTTGGAAACGCGATGGTCAAAGAAGCGGTACGTTTATATCTACAGCCCACTCCTCTTTGCTCTCAGCAGCGCTCGTGTGCTTCGAGCCAGGAGATTGAGTGAGGCCATATGTGTGTACATTGCTGCCATGGCAACAGCCACGGGGCCTTGTCTCCTTTGGCTCTGGGGAGCCCAGGAGGAGAGCCGCACCACCACAACAGGGACCCGTTGTGGAGTCAAACTACACCTCACCTCACACAGGTTGCCGCCGTGACCAGTGTTTTATCACTCCCTCTAGTTTGCCTATGGCATCATTCGGCACCGACGACCGCAGAGACGGCACTAGCCTTTCTGTTATTGTTTTGTATTACTTTTGAGTTATTTAGCAGAGGCTTTTATCCAAAGCGACTTGCTGGGATTCTCGTAATTCCGGAAAGCAGTAGGGTTGAAATAATATCGTATAATATATATAAGTAAGTAGTAGGGGTTGGGTATCTTGCATCTATTGAAGTCGACACCACCCCTCCCGCTAGACTGTCCTGCCCCCCCCCCCCCCCCCCCCCCCCCCCCCTGTCCTGCCCCCCCCCCCCCCAGACGCATCACCCCACTGAATACAGAGTAAAGCTCATGGTTAACAGTGAATCTTTGCTATGGCGTCGTCAAGTTGATCTCTTTCACGTGACCCATTGTTGTGTTTGCTGTTCCATTCATCGACTGCCTGTCTTTAAATGTTTTAACCAGGGGCGGTACCTTCAACATGATTGACAAGAGGTTAGAAGACGCCCTGTTGGCAGTGCTACTTCTTCATGCTCTCATGTTGTGGGCAGACCGGACGCTGCAGTGACGGCCATAGCCCCTTGAGGTACCAAGTGGTACTACAGGACGTTACGGGCCGGTGCTAGCTAGGCTAGCTGCTAACCTAAGTAAACATCTCTGCAACACAATCTATAGACCTCTTTGACATAACGTCAAAACGGTTATTTCTTCCCATTGTGTTGATAATAGTAGTTAATCTTTGAATGTTTTAAACTAATACTCTTACACATTGCGCCTTTTTAAAGCAACTCACAGCCGACAGCATAGTTAAGTGTCAGTTTGTTTTTAATTTAGACTTTTTAGCTTTGGGGTCGGGGTTACTGAGAGACTTGAACGTTCTGGTCAGCCAAAGAGCCTCCATCGAAGGTCCCCTCTCCCCAAGTAGAGACACGCTAATGCAGGGTGACAGAGAGGGGGCGGCCCTGGGCACCAACATAAGGACCATGTCATCACATTACCAGATGATGTGGTTATACACACGCACACACCCACACACACACAAACTAGCCCGCTCTGTTCTCAACAGATGTCCTGTGTTTAGCTGTTGGGCAGCGGGCCTATCTGATGGCTGCAGGAAGATGTGCTGTTCTACAGATGAGCAGATAAAGTGAGGCCCGATCCTGCTGTATTCAAAACAGGCCCTGTGTAACAGCACCTGGAACAAATGTGCGTGCTGGCACAGTGCCGAAACAGCCTGTACCACAACGGTTGATAACCATCGCAAGAGAAACACCTACAGGCCTTTTGAATGTGTTCACATGCAAACATATATATGAATATCATTGTAATGAGATGACCTCATCACAAGACGACTCCAAACCAAAGCTCAGAGAGTAAAAGTGTGAGGACAGCCCACCCAGATGAACTCAGGGTCTGTTGGGCTCATCCCTCTACTCCTCCTCCAGTAAGGCAGACGGGACCGTAACCTCTCTATGTTTCTCTGGGCAGGAAGCAGGAAGATAGACAGCCACAGGCCTCTTAAGTCTGCTGTGGCTTTTCTTCTGTTTGCACTCTTTGCATGACAGTTGGTAGGGTAATGGGAGAGGAGAGAGGAAGCTAGCTGGGATTCAGGAATCTGCTCATTGAAGGAGAGTGAAGGTGTTGTTCATTTCGGCAGCATTTGTTTCCCCAAGTCTTGTATGAGAAGCTCACCCTGACTGCAAAGAGAGACACTTGTGTTAAGCTGTGAAATGGTGACCTATGAATCTTCGACCAACACATATACACTTTAAATAGCTAAAGCATGGCAATTGTTTTTCCCTCAACTTTTCCTCAAAAGGACACAATGGATTCTTCCATGTGTAGCCACGTGTGAATGTGTGTATGTGTGTGTATGTGTGTGTGTGTGTGTGTGTGTGTGTGTGTGTGTGTGTGTGTGTGTGTGTGTGTGTGTGTGTGTGTGTGTGTGTGTGTGTGTGTGTGTGTGTGTGCAGAAGCATTGTCTGTACCAGTCCTTGTCTTGGGAAATCGAGTGCTGGAGGAATTCTCTGGCCGCAGCGTACGTTGTACATACGTCCAGGGCACGGTTGAATGTGAAAACCAGATGAGCTCAGATGGAAACTTAAGGCAAGCTGTGTCTCTTTCGCTCGCTCGCTCTATCTCTCTCGCTCGCTCTATCTCTCTCGCTCTCTGGGCTAACTTTAATCCCCACTCCTCCCAGTGTCTACTCGGTGCTCAACTCCACTACGGTCACTGGCCAGCTTCCTGCCCGGGGTCTTGGGGGGGAGGGGGCCCCCGTCCTCAGCTCTGGCCCCTGGGGCCCCGGTCTAGCCAGCGCCGGCCCTGGCCTGGTGCAGTGGAGGGGAACGCCAACGTCATGGCCTCTGCTCCAAAGTTATAATTTTCATTTGTTAATGACACGGAGGAGGAGACGGCTTCTATATATACTCATGTGGGAGGTGGAGCAGCAGAGCTGGGAGTTGGAACTGGTGGTGGTGGTGGGGGGAGCAGAGAGGCCTACTGAAGGCCTTGTGGTCTGTGGTGCTCCAGACTGCTGCGCTGAACATCAACCAGAGAAGAAAGACAGAGAGAGAGGGAGAAGCGGAGAGAGTTTATGGGCTGGGCGATGGATGGTGAATGTGCATCATGTCTGATTTGGCGGTAGCAAGGTAGGGGAGGGGGTGGGGGGCTCTGCAACCAAGGCGGGTGGGAAGGCGGGTGTGTGTGTGTGTGTGTGTGTGTGCATTTGTGCGTGCGTGTGCGTGACTGGGGGGTTGTATTCCGGTGACCCGTCTGCTCTGGCTGACAGAAGTAGCCTTTAGGGCGCCGAAGCATGGGTTCTCCATAGCAACGTGAAGACGGACAGTCTTCCACTTAATGTGGAACAATCTGATCAACAGCATAGCTGGTGGTGGAAGATCTCTCTTCCACGTTCTTTGGAAATCATAACGCAAGCTAATCGTCACCGCTCTGAGACTGTTCCCCTGGTTGAGCTTGAGAGCGGGCTGGGCTCTGTGCCATCTCACGCTGCTCTCAGGTTCGCGGTGGTCGTCTTATCTGGGCTGGCTGCCCTGATTTCCAAGGCGTCCAGAGCCTCTGTCTGACAGAGGGGGCACTCCCTGGTAAATAGGTTAAAGTCTCCCAGCCCGCCTCCACTTAGTGCTCCAGCACTGCTGCTGCTGCTGCATGCAGACAGAGAAAGTGTAGGGCTGGCCAAAGGTGTGTGTGTGTGTGTGCGTGTGTGTGTGCATGTGTGTGTGTGTTCGTGCTGTGTAGGATTCTCCTTGGGGCTTATTGCTGACCTTGGTTAAACAAAACAACAGGTTTCCCGTGACATGACATTGACACAGCCTTGAACCCACTTGAGTGTACACACACACACACACACACACACACATACACACACACACACACACACACACACACACACACACACACACACACACACACACACACACACACACACACACACACACACACACACACACACACACACACACACACACAATCAACACGCTTGTAGGCGACATTACTTGTAATCTATACATTGTATAATTTGTGAGGTGCCCACTGAACTAAATAACTTCTCCAGTAAAGGAGGTGTAATGAGTAGATGTGTGTGACTTGTGGCCAGAACTATTTGAGTCAGTGTTGAAACGCCGTTATCTCATCCTTATCTCACTTCCTGTACTTCATTCTGTTAAATTCACCCTTCACTACCATACCATTGTTTTAACAGAGTTTCCCTTACTGTCACAATGGAATACTACTCTCCTCAACCCTCTCTTTCTTTCTCTTTCTTTCTCTTTCTTTCTCTTTCTGCACAGCATGGTGTACATAATGTTTCCCCCAATCCATTGGGTCCTAGTGTGACACAATAACGTGGGCATCGATTATCAAACACACCCTAACCCACAGTCTCTGTAACCACCAATATTGGTAGGTGCCTGCAATTTCTCTGTAAAGCAGTTCAACAATTTAGTGTGGTCTGAACCAGAGAGAGACACAGTGTGTGTTTGTGTCTGTGTGTCCGTGCATGTGTGTCTAGATGTTTGTCCACAGCACTGATGGAACTCACATGGGCAGATGTCACATGAGATGGCTGGATCAACAACTACCGTGCATGCGCGTCCAAACACTCATCGAGACACACTTGTAAGGAATGCATGCATAATGTGTTGCCTTGGAGGGAGGGAGAGAAGATATAGCATCATCCTTGCAGCACTAGTTGTTCATCTACCCACTCACCTCATGTCTGTGTGTCAGAGGCCCTGGGTGAAACATGCTTCCTCTGAACAACCACAAACACATCTTTTTCTTAATGGATCATGCCCTCGATTCCTCTTCTTCATCTGTGCACATGTGTGGCAGCAAGCTCACAAGCTACATGCTAACAGCGCCGGCCGGCGGTGTTAGCATGTAGCGGGACAACATGGCGGACAGGAAAACAAGTCCAAATTGAAACAGGGCCGCCGAACACAGCTCTGATAGATGCGGCGCAGTGTGATGTCACGTCCAAACATGGTTCTCGTGTTTCCTGCGTATTCCCGAGTAGCGTGTGTGGCTGTAATCTAGTCTGCTTCTCACTTCCTGCCTCGGTGGCTCCCAACAGCGGCTTGCTGCTGCTGTTGTTGATGAGGTTGATGAGGATGATGAGGATGATATATGTTGTTGTCGTCTGTGTCAGCTTCAACCATGGTGGGGGGGGGGCTCTCAAGCTCCACTCAGCGGTGGGTTAGATTTCCTGGTTGGGGTGTGTGTGTGTGTGTGTGTGTGTGTGTGTGTGTGTGTGTGTGTGTGTGTGTGTGTGTGTGTGTGTGTGTGTGTGTGTGTGTGTGTGTGTGTGTGTGTGTGTGTGTGTGTGTGTGTGCACGTGCCTGCCTGTGTGTGCGTGCACGTGCCTGCCTGTGTGTGCGTGCACGTGCCTGCCTGTGTGTGCGTGCACGTGCCTGCCTGTGTGTACGTGCACGTGCCTGCCTGCGTGCACGTGGGATTGTATCCCACTCACCCAGTCTCCACCTGCTGCTGCATTCAAAACATCCCTCACACCCCAGCGACAGGTGGGTTCTGTCTGCTCTGACCCCTTCCCCCCACGTCTTTACACCACTCCGCAGACTAACGAGTTCAAACCCAACCCGTAGTACTCATAACCGATTGTAAACGAAAAAGCAGTAACATTCTGCAGTATCCACAGCTGCACTCAATTGTATGCCAGTCCCCACCCTGTGTTGTATTTTTGTCTCTTCGGTTTAGTTTTTTACCCCCACCCGGTCGAGTGGGAGAAAACATCATGTTGTGTCTGCCCTCTAGCGGTCAATTGACTAACTACACCGTGTTGGTCGGCTGCCAAGCCTATAGGATGTGTTGCGTAGGGATTTAAGATATTATAGTTAAATTTAACCTATTTAAACCGACCGTGTTTCTTGATTCGCCCCAGATTACCAACTATGTGTGTGTAGACTCATGTTATGCTATCTATTGAAGCACAGAGCATTCACACTAATAACGCTGCTTAGTATTCCTGTCGTTGGGGAAGTATGTTTGTTGTTTTATTAGTGCGATAGCTAGTATACACACATATTTGATTCATGTGGCTCTGCATTATTTTAATTTTCATATTAACTTTTGACACGATGGGTCAGGAACCGAGGGGGAACTTTCAGTTTAGAAAATAAAAGTATTCCCCTTATTTTGAGTCAACCATCAACATATTGTTGCACAACCCAGAGTCACAAATATTGATTGAAATCAGGAGGTTCTGTGCCTGGGTGCATTTCTAACAGTTCCATTATTTCTTTTTATCTGGTATTGTTGCTGTGTTTCTCGCCTTGTGAAGTCGCCAGCAGATGGCAGGTTTCAGTGTAATATAATATTACCGAACCGTAACGTAATATAGAGATAAGAAGGAAGAAAAAAAAATATATAGAAAACTGAACGCTTTTAAGTGTATTGAAGCTATTTATTGCATACGGTCACTTTGGCTTCATTCAAGCGTATTCTTTGTGTCCTGCACACCACCATGAAGTATGGGGGCAGAATAGTCTAGTAGTGGTTGCCTTGCCTGTCTCCAAGCCCTAATTATCCAGCACCGAACCCCAATATCCAAGATGCCTAACCCCCTAGCTACTCATGAATGACACATATCTAAAATTCACTGTAAGTTGTACTGGAAAAAAGTGTCTGCTAAATGATGAAACAGTTCTACATTACCAGCGCAGTAGGAGCTCTGTGTGTGTGTGTGTGTGTGTGTGTGTGTGTGTGTGTGTGTGTGTGTGTGTGTGTGTGTGTGTGTGTGTGTGTGTGTGTGTGTGTGTGTGTGTGTGTGTGTGTGTGTGTTGTAGTCACCATAAGCGGGAACTTCCTCAGCAGCAACCACAGCCTGGTGCTTTCCTGCAAGTCTCTCTGTCTCTGTCTCTGTCTCTCTCTCTCTCTCTCTCTCTCTCTCTCTCTCTCTCTCTCTCTCTCTCTCTCTCTCTCTCTCTCTCTCTCTCTCTCTCTCTCTCTCTCTCTCTCTCTCTCTCTCTCTTTGTCTCTACACATACTCATACATAACTATACCAAGTTACATCTCTCCCCCTTTCTCACCCGATCTCCCACCACATTCTGAGGTTATTCTCCTGCCACTGTGCTAACATGAGTTGGTGGTTCAGCTTGCGTAGGCAGAGCTGAGTTAAGGTATATTTTTGTCCTGTTTTTTACCCTTATGAACACCCTTACCACACACACAATTTCATGTGTTATTTATTACATTTTCGGTGTTGCATAATGGACAGCAGAAACGTATCCATACATATTTGTGTAATGCATATTTATACATACATGTGCATATGTTATATGCACATGCATAATATATGTTTTACTAAGTCACTCATGTAATGTAAAAAGTGGAACATAACAGTTTGACGGATTCGGACTTGATTGTATTGCAATGCTGCTTTTTAAAACCTGTGTTTTTGAACTGCCTTGGCTGTCACATGTGTGGGTGGTGCGTTTGGAGGACACAGTGTAGAGATGAACAGGCTTCCATCCAATCAGAGGAGACCACCACTGTTTAAGTTCAGGCTAGTGTAGGCATGCCTCAGTAACCGTGTGTGTGTGTGTGTGTGTGTGTGTGTGTGTGTGTGTGTGTGTGTGTGTGTGTGTGTGTGTGTGTGTGTGTGTGTGTGTGTGTGTGTGTGTGTGTGTGTGTGTGTGTGTGTGTGTGTGCGTCTGCGTCTGTGTTTGTTCATGTGTTGCTCTGTTGCTGGCTGTTTAAACTGTGTTGGCTATGTGAACTGTAACTCAATACCTTCTCGCGCGCCTTTGTCGAGTCTCCGCCCCCTTTCCTTCAGGCTCACCCACCTCTCGTCCATGGGTCAGAGAGAGAGCCCAAAAAGAGGCACCAGAGATGGTCTATCTAAGTATTTGAATAGTTGAGTGCTCCAAAGCATTAACATAAAATCGAATTGTAATTAACGTTACTCTTTGGCTTCAACTCAGAACCGGTATTAGACAGCTGCTTAAAGCCGTTTGTCAGTTGGCGACAGTTTGAAATCCTATTCCTGTTTCTCTACCCTGCTCCAAAAATGTGTGCGATGGCGCTGGGATGTCCGCGAGCAGGTTGTGCAGGCTAATCCATGAGCTCTGATTCACTGGGTGTGCTCCGCGTCTGGACGTTCTCCCTTCTCCATCTAGGGAAGCTGGACCTCCTACAGAGAGAGACCCAACAGGGCGGCTACGCATGCTAGCATGCAGTCCAAACCTCACGGCTGACCACAGACTCAACAGAACCACCCCCCCCCCCCCCCCCCCCCTCCATGGTTTCCCTAGCACACACGCACGCATGCACACACGCACACACACACACGCACATACTCGAACATGCGCACATGCACATTCAAACGCACACATACTCACACACAAACACAAACACACACAGCGCACACACACATACATACACACACACACACACACTTGAGCACAGAAACACACGTGTGACTTTATGAGAAGACAAATTACACAGCTAGGTATATTTATACTCATTTCTGATGACAGAATCAAACCTGTGTGTGTGTGTGTGTGTGTGTGTGTGTGTGTGTGTCCACGTCTCCCAGAGCAATGAGGGCTGTTATGTGCTCAGCTGTGGGTGTGCGTGTTAGGTCTGACCCCCGTCCGACCGACTGAACTACTCTTCAAAGCATTCGAGCATTTAGCTGTTCATTGTTGCCGCTAAAGCCTACCATATCTGGAGGCTACAGCCTGTGTGTGCGTGTGGGGTTGCGTGTTTACCTGTGTGTGTGTGTTTGTGTGTATGTGTGATTGTGTGTATGTGCGCACGTGCAGGGTTGAAGGCCCATCTGGTCGTGTCTGTGCTTGCCCAGCTGTGTGGCAGGTGAAACCTGTCTGTTGATGTCGCCAGCGGATGTGTGTGTGTGTGTCTGTGTGTGTGTGTGTGTGTGTGTGTGTGTGTGTGAGTCAGTCTTGGCGTCGATGAAGAGGGAACAACATGGTCACCTGCCTGCCGCTTTCACATCTACCCTGGCCCCCCCACTGTTTGGTGAGAACTGTGTATGTGTGTGTGTGTGTGTGTGTGTGTGTGGTGAGAGGGGGCGGGGGGGGGGGGGGGGGGGGGTCTAAATGGGCGTGGCTCTGAACCATTTAGAGCCACTGTGTTAAGTTTCTACGGTGCTGCCTAGAAAGAATGTCTAAAGTTTGTGTTTGTGTTTGTGTGCGTGCGTGCGTGCGTGTGTGTGAGAGAGAGAGAGAGAGAGAGAGAGAGAGAGAGAGAGAGAGAGAGAGAGAGAGAGAGAGAGAGAGAGAGAGAGAGAGAGAGAGAGAGAGAGAGAGAGAGAGAGAGAGAGAGAGAGAGAGAGAGAGAGAGAGAGAGAGAGAGAGAGAGAGAGAGAGAGAGAGAGAGAGGTAAAAAGAAAGCTGAGGGGGAGGGCAGCGGAGGGGAGGCGGCTTTGTTGAGCTGAGCAAAAAAAGGGATCACAGACAGTCCTGTCACTGTGTCTCTACCACATCACCACACACACACACACACACACACACACACAGACCACATGCTGCCTGGTTCTCTGCTGCTCAGTACAATAGAGGACACTAGACCAGGAGGCAGCAGCAGCAGCAGCAGAAGGCATGAAGTGGCCCCAGCTCATCTGATCCATCGTAGGTACTTAGGATCGTGTTCCGTTCATCACCGCTGGCTTACAGATGACGTGGAGCTCCAATTTGGACCCTCGCCAAAACTGGAAGTACGGGAGCTTCGGGGAACTGGATCTGGCGTTGGTGATGTGGAGTGTGTGTCCTACAGCGCTACTTCTCTGGACCGAAGACCACCACTGGCTCTCTGTGGAACCGGGACCGAGCTGGCCCTTTGGACTGTGACCCAGACCCCCCGGATTGTTGTTGGGTTTTTATATGAGGGTTCCTGACCGGTTGTTGCTGCTGTTGTTTCTTAGTTTTTTTGGGATTGATCCTTGAGAGAGAGAGAGAGAGAGAGAGAGAGAGAGAGAGAGAGAGAGAGAGAGAGAGAGAGAGAGAGAGAGAGAGAGAGAGAGAGAGAGAGAGAGAGAGAGAGAGAGAGAGAGAGA
>JACYXH010000228.1:592500-597500 GCA_026745465.1 Lota lota | reverse complement strand
CGTGTGCACTTATTGAGCCATGCATATCACTCATGTAGGAAAATTAAGGATTTCCATAGCGCTATCTGTCATCAAACAGATATTGCTAATGCAGTATGTTCTCTTCTGTCAGAGCTCACCTGACCTATTGGTATACAAATGGATTCCCCACCCCTCCTTTCTGTTTAGTCAGGATTTACCCAGCCTGGACCAAACCTGACCAAACACAGTTTAAGTGGGTCATGAAGGCGGCACCAGGGTGATAGTTCTCATTCGTCTGTGATGGGAGGGTGGGGGGGTGGGGGGGGCAAACGCAACTGTTTACTCAGCTTCCGAGTAAAAATAAATGTGATGTCACTGTTTGCCTCTGTGTGCCACTGGCCTCATGATAGGGAGCACATTTCAGCCCCTGTCTGGTGTGTTGGAACCAGACTGAGGTCAACGCAGAGCGTGTCACGTGGACATTGAGTTCTGTCAGGACGCCGGGCGTGGCTGGTTGTCAGCTGGATAAATCCAGTACGAGATTGGGTGTTGATCACTGCAGCAGCCTGGGGTTCATGTCCATTTTGACACACATTCATTGTAGCAAAGAACTTCATATCTTCTGCTTATCGCTTCATAAATGTGAATATTTGGTACATTTTCGATGATTCAGATCCTTGTAACTGAATCGCCATGAAGAGTGATGCAGCTGCTAGTCAAACAAAACAAGCAGATATCATTTCTAATGATCGCTAGTGGTGAGACTTTAACATGATGCATGCCGTTGTAACGTCTTAATTGAATGATCGAATAAAAGATGACTCATCATTGGAACCCAGCAACATGACACGTCCTCCATACGGCCATACTCCCAGGGCCTCTATGCTCACCTGCATGTGTGTTGGTGTGTCCGTCTCCAGGGTAACGGGAGGAGGGATGGTCTGCCCTCGACCAGTGACAACCCCCGGCCGGCCATGGCGACGTGCCCAGGGAGAGACGGAGGAGGAGGAGGAGGAGGAGGAGGAGGAGGAGGCATGGCCTGGCACGGCCCGCGGACGCTGCTCCTCCGCAAGACCTCCCAGGGGTTTGGCTTCACGCTGCGTCACTTCATCGTCTACCCCCCGGAGTCCGCCCTGCAGACCAGCCTCAAGGTGGGTCGCCGCCGGGGTTGGGTCAGCCTCCAACCGGAACCCCCTTAGAAAACACTGACGTTAGCATTCGAGGCTGCTGGCGCTGGAGGATCACTTTGGGGGCCGTTCAAATTCCACACGACTCGATTCCTGTGGGTTCTCCTTCCCTTTGAGATGGAGACGCAGCTTCTGAAATGAAGGCAATCGCATTGAAATGAAATGAAATTGAAGTGTAAATACTAAAAAGATAAATGATGAGACATGTTTTCGTGGGGGGATACAACTTCAATCGTTGATGATTTGGTAACGTCCATGGTCCCTGAATCTAGTCGTATCTGTTGACTCAAATAGATGCCCCCAAAAAAAAGAGAAAATCATAGGTGTAGATATGTTTGTCATAATACAAATTGTATCTAATCAAACCAATGACTCATTTGTCAAGGTGACCAATTATCTCGCCCCCTTCCCCTCAACCCCGCCTCCACGTCAAAATCCTGTCAAACCCCAAGCGTGAGAAAAACAGAATCGTAATCATAAAAATTCAATCGTACTGGCAAATAGTTTTATCCTAAACATGAGTGAGAAAAAATAATAAACATTTGTGAACATAACTTTTTCGTTTACAATTAAGAAAGAAAAAATATATATTTTATTTTATAAAAATTGTATTACGAGAAGCATTTCCACATTAACGGCTGCAATCATTATTTTATATGTGGACAGTTCTTTTGGCATCATTTGGACTCCACACGGATCCTTCCGGTCGGCCCGGTTGACGTAGATCTACATAACAGAGAAGATAGGTGGAGGCTGTTCATGTGAACGGCCACAAACGGCCACAAGTTAAGGTGTTATCAAAGGACTGGTCTTGTGACAGTCCACTGGATTAGGATTCTAAAAGATGAAGACCAGAACCCAGTGAGAATCACAACAGGGAGAAGAACCGTGTGGCTTGTTTAAAGGACAGAGTTTTGGAAGAGATCAGGGGGAATGAACACAATCTGGAGCGAGGAGAAGCCCGAGAATACACCCGTATTTCATTCTGTCAAGTGAGCCCTATTTAAATGTTTAAAAGTCATTTTGAAAGGGCAAACCCGCTGTAAATTGCCGTCTACGCCGGAACGAGTAACAGTAACAGGTAACATTTATAGAGTCTGCTTTCATTCAGACCGCAAGCAAAAGGTCTAGGCTTGCATTGTTCTACTTTCATCACTCTGCTGTTTCTGAAAGAGACACATATTTACTCCTTTTCTATTTCTAGTCACAGACAAAAATACCCCCGTGCACCCAAACTCTCACAACCGCACATCCGATCTCCAATCCACTTTGCTTAACGTCCCTTGTGGTCAACCACCTTCTTGTCCGTTCACACAGATTCCACACAGCACTTGAGTTTAGTTCCAGGCGATGGTCATGGGCTGCTAATTCTAGAGAGACCCGTGGAAAGCAAACTGTTGTTTCAGCGCCATTGTCGGACCACATCATGTCCCCAGGCTTGCGTTGGTTCTCCTTCAAGTAGGGCCATTGTTTTTTCGGACCAGTGGAAGATGTGTCCTGGTGCTGAGTGACAGTGTGAAGGAGTGGTGGTGGTGGTGGTGGTGGTGATGGTGGTGGTGGTGGTGGCATGGCGCTGTCGGGGGGGGGAGGGTGGGGGGTTGGGGTGCGAGCCAATGCTAAACAAGGCCCTTCTTTTATTACACCCCCTCCCGCCATTTTCGGCCCGGTCCAGTGGCAGCAGCTGCAGGGGGGGGGGGGGGGGGGGGTTGAATGGATTCAGTTGTCTTGGGCGAGTACCACGCACCGACCGCCGGGCGACGCCATGACAACAACAGGCCCACTGCTTCTGCCATCCAGACCGTGGCACTGGGTCAGGCATTGTCTCTTCTCCACCTGACTGTTCACTCTTCCAGGACTATCCCCCCCCTGTAGCGCTAACAAACCGCTCGCTACCAGATTAGCCCCGCTGGTGAGACAGTGTCTGCGGGGCACGGATTGTGCAGTGGCTAAAAAAATGGCTAAATACGTAGGTGCTGGTTCGATCCCCAATGTCCACGGGCATCCTTAAGCGAGACTAATGCAGTCTGTCTAGTAACCCACACACCGGGAGAGCCAGCAAGCTCAGTTAACGTAGAACTTTAACCCTGACAGTCTTTGGTGGGAAGTGACGGCTTATTTGATCCCCAAATCGATTGCATTATTACATTACTCTCTCTGGGAGTAGCTGTTATGCACCTAGTCCCATCTTGCCCCCTGAAATCAGACTCAGAGGGGGGTGTAGGGGAGGGTCCAGGCTCCTAGCTCTACTCTGGGGGAGGCCGGTGCTTCTGTCTCTGCCTGTAAACCCCCCATCATTGTGTGTGGATCCTGGAATGAGCCCACTCAGCGTGGCCTAAAGCCCCCCACCCCAAACTGTCAACTCAGCTGTGTGTGTGCACGTATGTGTGTGCATGAGTGTGTGTGTGCGTGTGTGCGTGCAGTCCTGTGCATGTTAGCACAGCTGTGTGTGTGTGTGTGTGTTTGCTTTAGCCCATGACATCATCGTTCTGTACAAGAGTGTCCAACCTGAAAGGTATACAGTCCCATGGCGGTTCTAACAGAGAGCTTGGAACACACAGAGAGACTCACTGGAGGCTTGCAGCCAGCCTGCAACACTGCAGAGCTCAGGGAGACATACAGAGGTTAGTCTCAGGTACGCCTGCCCGCCTGGGCCGGTGATACCAGCCCAGTGATACCAGCCCGGTGATACCAGCCAAGCCGCTGGCACGCGACGACAGTTGTAAAGCAAAATTCCTGCCAAATTAAAAATGTCAACACAAGGAATGTGTTGAAAGCCACCACCCTCCCCCACCCTAAACACATGCAGACTCCAGGAAGACAAACCAGGAACACACACACACACACACACACACACACACACACACACACACACACACAGAACAGTCAGATGCTAAACTCTCTCTGTCTCTTTGTCTCTCTCTGTCTGTCTGTCTGTCTCTCCCTCTCTCTCTGTCCTGTACAGGATGAGGAGAACGGGAATGGAAAGGGTAAGTAATCCATCTGTTACCTCTCGTATTATTCCATTTACACTGACGGAGAGCAGGCCCACGATGACATCACTCACACTACTAGAGTACACCCCCCCCCCTTCACACACACACACACAGACACACACAGACACACACAGACACACAGACACACACACACACACACACACACACACACAAGCTCACCTCTGCAGCCTCAGTGCCCCCACTGCTGGACACTAAAGAGTACTGCAACCACTGACGATGGCATATCAAACATGTGCCAATAGTCACTTCTCATTCTGTCATTGTTTTCTGTTGAGTGCTGAGACCACGTTTGTGTTCCCCGTCGTCCAGGGTACCAGAGGAGTCGACTGGAGCCCATGGACACCATTTTTGTGAAGAATGTGAGAGAGAGAGGCCCGGCTCATCAGGCGGGCCTGTGTGCAGGTACAGACACACATGTACACACACACGTACACACACATGTACACACACATGTGCAAACATGAACACACACACGTACACACACATGTACGCACACATGTGCACACATGAACACACACATGGACGCACACAAGTACACACACATGTTCACACATGAACACAAACATGGACACACACATGTGCACACATGAACACACACATGGACACCCATATGAACACACACACGTACACACACATGAACACACATGTACAAACACATGAACACACACATGAACACACACATGTACATACACATGTACACACACATGTACACACACACACACGAAAGCACACATGTACACGAACACACACATGTATACACACGACATGTAAAGCAGAGGTTAAAGAGGAGACTGTACATTTGAATGCATTTCTGTCATTGAATTTGTATCAGCCCACA